>JAAAKL020000136.1:0-53690 GCA_010016065.2 Carybdea cf. marsupialis auct. non (Linnaeus, 1758)
AATTTTTTATTTTCAAGTCTGTACATAGTGTAAGCTTACTTAGGTAAGTTAAAGAAACAATTTGTTTCCAATTAGTTTGGTTTACTTACTTCAAAAAGGGCATAACTTAGCTCCATTGAATGACACTGATCGTATGACGTCAGATTGGTGGTGAAAAGTACGGTTATGGTTCGCAAAAAAAAGGGGAAAAGTTTAGAACGCAGAAGTATTTCTTTCATGAAGAGCCGATCAAAATGATAATTTTTTATTTGAGTTCCTTTGTTTGGCAGAGCAGAATCTAGCAGGAGGGCCCCATTCTTTCACAGAACAACTTTACTACATAAAATACTCGACGCCTGTTCAAGAAAAAATAGCTGGGATGAAAGATTATGACAGTAGAATAACTGAAATAGCATATCAGCCTGTGCAGCACTACACTGAAGCACGCAAGGGATTTTTCGTTCTACTTCTTTCAAAGTAACTCAATACCTTGGAGTGGTAACTCTGCCTTGTATTGAGTGAAGATTTAAAAAAAAATAATCATAGAAACAACTTAAGCACCAAGAAGTGGAGTCAGAATGCTGAATGATATCTACACTTGAGCCAATCTGACGTCATCCGTGCCACTTTAGCGTTATAGGTTTCTGCGAGTGCTGCCAAGAATATTGTCTAAAGATTTCTGTGCGTGCAACATAATACCAAAACGAAGGCAGTAAGTCTTACATCGATGACTTTTTTATCTCCTTGTATCTGTGCCTCAAGATAGTCTGAGTAGAGCGCACTATAGTTTGTGATAGAAGGACAGCATCCTTGATAACGTTTGAGGCCTATTTGACCCATGGTTCCGCTTCCTTCAACTCCTACGTTTCTATGTAGTAATAAAATTAAACACTTATCATATCATATTAATTACATATATTAAATGAGACACAATATAAAGGTTAAAGTGCATGTGGTAATTAAGCAGTGTGTTTTACTTTATTTACTGAGTTGAATTTTAACTTCAGTTTCAGAGTGTTTCAAAACTTCAAGATGACGACGACGAAACGTATAGTTCCATCCCTAAACAAGAACGAGAACAATTCCTCAAACAATTAGAAATCCTTTGGTAAGTATGCTAAACCATCGGTATTCATAGTGGCTACGAGGCTGGCTTCTTACGTAATTAACAGTCTGCGCAAGTATCTCTAACACGGTACGTGATTGGTTAGAAGAAACGTCATCTTCTATACCCCCCTCCCCACCCCAACCCAAAAGATATTGTTATAGTTCTATTTAGCTAACTCTAACTGATGGTGCGATACAAATTGCAGAGACAGAAAATCTGATTTCTTTATAGTCCTTAAAACGTGGAATCTCTGTAGGATTATGGAAATAATGAAAGTGAGGGGAAACGAACGAATATGCTCTCTATAAGATTTTTTAATGGATAAGTTATTTACCTTGGACACCAGGAAATTTCTTGCTGTGTGGCACTGAAGACCCAGCCTTGTTAGTGTCAACCTCACTGGGGGAGAGCTCAGTTCTTGTAAATTGAGAAGCTTGCCAAGTGCCAGAATCCCCGCCAATAGCATCTGCACATTTGGAAAATACTTCATATTGAGAAGAGAGGATTTGGTACGATAGAGGTCAATTGACAACGCCATAGGCCATCAAACTACCAATTCTCCGAGATAAAAAAAGAAGATATCTGCACTCAAAGTATCAACATAATCGACGCCCTTACTTCCGAATACTTGTCATGGATCTTTTTATTTTGTGGACTGCCTCAAGAGGTATTATGCGAAGAACAAACTAGTTGCGATGCATGCACATCAAAAGTGATACTCGCACCGATATGTAGATAGATACATCACAGAGATACATGTAACAGCAGACGACAGGACGTATATGGAATAAAAGCATACATGGCGACATCTTCGCCAGAACACTGAAATTTCCCCACGTAAACATAGTCCTTTTCAATAACCGTCGAGCTCTCTCCCGACATATGCATCATTACCGATACGAGTATTGCAACCCTTGTTTCTTTGCGAATAACTATCCTAATCATAAGCGAGGTTACAGCAAAATGAGGCGAGGGCGAGCTCTAGACCAATAAATCCCTAACCGAGGGGAATTCTCAATCGAGGAATTTTCCTGGTCACGAGTGGGGTTTTATGTCCATAAAACTAGCAATACTGGCCCAAGACTCAACCAATGACCTGATCTATAATTATAATAGGAATTTTGTCTGGTGTTTTATAACGGCAATTTTATTAATTTCTTAAATGATGATCCTGTATAAACTTATCGTTTTCAGCGAAACTAACAAGCGTTTAAGCCAAAGCAACGATGAGCTACGGAATGCATTAGCGGTAAGATTCCAGTTGATTTCTTTGATTCTTTCGGAATACTAGCTCCGATTACCGATAATTCTCACTCAGATGTTCCATTTCGTTCGGTATGATAAACAACCCTTAATATCTAATTGGACCATGTTAATAAAACTAACAATGTTTTCCAACAAGGAACATTCGATAGTTTGAATTTTTTGTAATCTGACAAGGTTAGGAACAATAACATGATATTTATAGATATGAACAAGAATGACAAAAGCATTTTAGAGTGTGTGAAAAGAACTTTAGAACGTATGAAATGAACTTTAGAGCGCGTGAAGTGAACTGTAGAGCGTATGAAATGAACTTTAGAGCGTGTAAAATGAACTTAAGGGCGTGTGAAATGAACTTTAGAACGTGTAAAATTTACTTTAGAGCATGCGAAATGAACTTTAGAGCGTGCTAAACGAACTTTAAAGCGTGTGAAATGACGGTTGTTAACCGCAGATGAACAGAACGGATAAAATAAAAGAACTGGCTGCCCAAATTCAGATTATATACCGTGATGAAGGGGACATGGGACATAGAAGAAAGAATGTAAAGGAAGCAATGATAGCGCAAAAGGGAGAATAAAAGGTGGAAATGAGGGAACAAACTCTTATTGCTTTTGATAGTTGATAGTCTCTGATGTGAGTGCTATTGGTCTATTACGCAATACAGGCTCTTCTTAACGTGTATTATCAACACTGAGAAATTCTCGTTTTCTTTTTATTCCCAGATCGTTGCACAGCAAGTTAATAAAAACGACAAGGTAATTAAGTCACATTTTGTTCTTCGTAATATCTAATTTGTCAGCAATGCTAGAACAATAATGATGCCATTAATTTAGTAATATGGGAGTAGTGATTTGGGGATAATACAAGAGACGATGAAGGTTTTGTTTAATACTCCCTTAGATAGAGTGATACCAATAAATTGTTTGCTTTACTAAATAGGAAGATTGTCTCATGACCAAAGATGACGCATTTTTGTTATTAGGTTTGTGAGCAAGCATTTTGTGCAAAAGATATCTTGAAGTGGTTTTGCTATTTATGACAATCCTATGTAATAATAAACGGAATCGAGTGTAAACTTCACCCTTGTGACATGAAATTTAAGGATTACAATATTCGATGTTTATTGTATTCTTCTGGTAGTTTGGTAAGTGAGACATTTCTTCAGAAGTGAAGTGAAAGTATCCCGGCACTTTCCTGTTTGCCACACATCCGCAGAAATGGCATATTGTAGATGCAAATTTGCGTATCGAATCTAAGCCGATATTCTACGTCTATTTAAGGTTTTAGAATTAGGGTTACGTTATTGCGCCATTTCTGGTATTGAGTAGAGTAACAGGGATGTACCATAATCTTAGCTAAATGAAGGATGGAATTCTCACCCCCTCTCCGTGGTAAGAGACAATATGCAAATCTTGTGGCCTGAATTGTGTCTTTTGTAATCTGTAACTATCATGGCCCCCCTCTTAAGTAGTGCATATGCTGTCGACTACTCCACTTTAAGAAACAACAACTGATACGGTGCATCCCGCAATTGCAAACCGGGTAGCATGACTCTCTTGGTAGTACCCAATGCTGCAATGCATCTGTTGTCAGTGACCTATCTTTGTCCGACCTCTGTGACAAATGACCGTACTTTACTTGCTCGAATCTCGTTTCACATATTTTGCGATTGTTTATATATCCCTTCTTTTTATTTTAGAAGCCTGGAAAGCAACGTTTATCCAGTGATAACAGTGACTACGCATCTGGACATGGGAGTCGATCAGAATCTCCTGCCAAGTAAGTCGTCGTGGATATATGTCGGATACCGTTGATGCCTCGGATCAATATGTAATATCAATTTGCATGTCAACGTACAACTCGATAATATTTCTGTAACAAGTACTAAAATTTAGTAACGTATCAATTCTGAGTATAAGTTTATTGAAAGCTTTCCAAGTTTGGTTTTAACGATCATTCGCTGCCAGTGGTCTCTCGAGTTATACTAACCTTTACTATTTTCCACAAAACCTCTGATGTCATTCTTGATATATCGTTGTTTTATTACTTAATCAAGACATGCGTGTTATGAGGATTGAGATGGATCACTATCAGAATACTCTATATTCTGCTTATTGACTCAACCATGACAGACTCCTCACAAGAAAGCTGAATCACTGGATAATCGTGTCACGTGAGCCTCATCAATAAATGTCAAATAAGCAACATGGTTAAGCGTGGTAACACAACAATCCTTAGTTGTGCTCTTCCTCGTTCCAAGACACCAATGCCAATTTCCCAAATTTTTTTTCTCATGGTATGCCCAAAAAATAACATTCGCCTCTTCATAATGCTAGAAGTTTCTAGAAGTATCAGATCTCCACTATTTCTTAAAAAGTTCTTTCTTTCTTCAAGTCAGAATCCTTAGTACTGTCTTCATTAATTTGACCAAGTATTAGTAGTCCGGGAAAGGATTGTTTCTTTTACAGCATCCCCTAAACCCCACATGGCCAATGTTTTCTTTCCGTCTGGGGCCTTGTACTATTTTAAATCATTCTGGAGAGCAAAATGAATAGATATCCAGTTACCCTCAAGTTAGCTTTTGAGTGACACAGAGAAATATTAGATTCAATGGTTATATGAAGGCCAATTTCAAGCATAGGAGACAGCCGTCAGATTATCAATACACAGTCTGACAGTGATAATGTCAGATTAGCTCAAAAAATTATTTTATTCGCCATCTTGGTCGCACGATTGGAGCTTTTCCTTGCAAGACAATCATGTTTTTTTAAATATTTTAATACGCCACGTGCAAAATGAAGTCATAACGAGACCATGTGACTACATAAGGAAGCAAAATATATTTCAAATCCAAACGATTTTAACTGTTGAATAGAGTTTCGATTTACATCGTTGGCAAGTTTTAAGGGTAGAGTAATCCTTCTCCTCTACGGAAATAAGGTTGAAAAAAAGTAAAGGGAAGCATCAAGTAGATAGAGACCCTCACAATCTTAATTACTATGTCGGGACGGAGCTAGTACCGTAAGAAATCTTTCGTAATTTTACGATTACGACAAAACAGCATAAAAACATTGCGAATCCCTTTTATTTCCTCTTCTTAAAATATAAAACTGTACCAACTCACATAGTTTATTATAACGTATACTAACATAATATCTTTAACATTACAGTCAGGTTTAAAATCCTATTTCGATATATCAAATACTTTCCAAGATTAGGTCTGGCCTCCCATAAGATGTCACAGAATCTTGCCAGGGGGATGTATGTTAAAACCAACTCGTCTTGTACGAAGATTTGGTGAAACAGCGGGTGAGTTAGCTGAGCTGGTACTTTGTTTACTGGTGGGTATACTAAGGTTCAGACGGATAGACTAACTGGATGAACAAAACCAGAGTGAATGGAACTTAAAGAACAGTAGGGCTGGCAACTGCAGAGATTTCTAAGGAAACATCTCACCGCAAATAGAAAGGCTTTTACCGGCAAAGGAGAAATGGCTTGCAGACAAAGGTATTCCTTCTTTTTCAAACTTTGATGTTGAGGATAACTGTATACAATCTTGATTATTTTGCAGAGACATGGAACAACCGCAAAGTACCAGCTCGCCCGTGAAAGCAGTATCAACTGCAAAACAGAAGGTAAACAATAACTCATTTTATGATACCGTGTTTGCTTCCTCACAGATATCAGAATGTTGTATCCTTTACTTACTTTTTCATTAGGGATATCTGAATTTTTAATACTGCTGAACGTTTTAGGTCTGCACCTTCTACTTCAGATCGTTTCAAGTAAACAATTGGACTGTCCCTGCTTCCTGGAAGATCAATTCCTTATTTCTCTAGACAATATTTATTGTTAAGTTTGATGGAGTTCACCTGCTCTATATTCAAGTTAGATTATTCTATAATATCTTTAACACAATTCTTTGTTACCACAGGAGTAAAGTTTTCCTTTTATATAATTCATAAAAAGGTGAATTGCCAGGAAAGCCAGGCTTCGACATTCGCCTCTAGTCTCTAATGTTACTATCTATTGTAGTATGAAAGATTTGCTACTGTTCTCTCTTTGATATGTCGTATATATACGGTATAAAGTTACATTCTCACAGAGATGAAACACGACGTGCTTAATTCCGTATTTGAAATAAACAATATTGTTTTTAGGATTTCGCGGAACCTTATTAAAGTCAGGGAGATAAGTGGTAAATTTGAAAGAGGAGAAACTGAACGGAATAATGATACCGTTGCCAGTGCAATCTCGCCTGAAGCATATTTAAAACTTAGTAATTAATTATAATACAACACCTTAAATCATTAGATAGACCTGAAAGGAAGTTGCTATTAAAGTATCCATCTTAAGTCGTCTTGTGAACAAATATAACAATATTGCTCGTTAATTTATTTCGACTTAAGCTTTAGTATTTATTCTCGTTATTTGATATCTAATCTAACTTCTAATTCATGTAAATAATCTACTGGTGATTACATAATCTCAATAGACTTAATTCCAAACTTTTTCTTTAATGTAGCCGTCTCCTGAAAACGAGACCTCCGAAGATGAAAACTCTTCAGAGGAGGACGATACTAAACCTGACGAATCAGCTAACATGTTTTCAGATCAGCAGGAACTAAACGAGACAGTAATCGGAAAGGAGGCTAGGAAGTTGTGTAAATGCGGAGCTTTAATATTAAAACAGAGTGACAGCGCATGCTCGAAATGTCTTGATAATGATAAATTACTAACAGAACCTAATTTAATTGAAGATAAAATAGAAGAGGAAGTCGACGAACATGATGAGAATCCTCTAGAGCTAATACCAGACAATTGTGAACACGGTCTTCCTTTAGAGGACGATGCTCGTCCGACTTGTAACCGAAAACCTAATGAAGACTTGTCTCGGCAACCGAAGTCGTTAGACGAAGATACTCGACCTTTTAAATCGTTTGCTGAAGATAGCGGAGTAGCTGTAACGTTACCTGTTGATAACAATTCTTCGCCGAGATCAACTGGAAGGGACAAGAGGGCAAATGAAGTTGTTGAGGAAAATAGGTCCCCGACAATTATATCAGAGGAACAAGGTTTATCAGAAGACGTTATTGACAAAGAGCAGCCTCTTCAGTCTGCTCCCGATAATCCTCCCATCTTGGATGCCGATACAAACAACGACCCGATGGTACAGTCATCGGCTTGCAATAATGTCCCCATAAAAACATACGTCGATTCAGCAATTCAGGTAGACGATCATGATCTAAACCAATCAACAACTGATTGTGAGTGCTCACAATCAACCTTTGGACCAACTGAGAGCTCGTATGACGACCAAGAAACAGTTGGACCCTTTGATAAGTCCATTCAGGTTTATGGGTCACACATTACAGATTTAAGTGAGACCGTCATAACTGAAGATGTGCAACCTCCCCCTGAAAAAGAGGTGAAGCCGGTAAAGCGAGTATCGATGCCAGTGGAAGAAGATTTGATTACTGAGGTCAGCTATACTCCAGATCAGAGCTACGACGAAGATCACTTTTCGAAGTTTGACGATCATGAGACATGCTCGATTTGTAAATCTCACGTTGAACATAATTCTGATAAAGAAGGAGCTTGTTTGTGTACACAGCATCTGGGGAAAGGGGAAACTGAAACTGAGACTGAAGAGAGTGAGCAATCAGTAGTAAGTGGTCCCCTCGCTCCACCGACACCATTTCAAGACAGACCAAACCTCGAACATAGATATGAACCAAGTCTTGCGCCGTCGAGACCCTCAGATATGCCTTCTCTAATGACGGCCAATCTCTCCGAATCGGAGACAAGTACTTTCTACACTGGAAGAGATATAGCAAGGAAATCGCAAACCCATTCTTCCGATGGTCTTCAGCAAGCAGCGAGGCTCAGGTCTAGGCCTCCTATTGGAAACGAGGTATTATTGCTACTTTTAATTAGTTACCGCCATTATCAGCCTCAACATGGTATCTTTAAAGGTAACATGCTAGTAAACCTTTTCACTCAATCATATTGTTCGTCGCAACATATGATTACATATGCCACGTGGCACTTTACGGGTGCACGGCAACGGTACTAGTATGGTTCAAGGAATGTTTATTGCTACAGGGAAGGAGGCAAATTTACCTTACAATTTTACCATTTCTGCATCATTTACAACTATTGGATATATAGTATCAGATGAGTTTAATCTCGAGCACTTCCTACTTTTAAATATTAAGCATTAGTCCGTTTCTTCATTAATTATTTTACGTATTATTAACCTTCTTCCGTTTGTAGTTATAATATTCGGATAGATAACGATTCTAATGTAGGTACTTAACAACTGCTTTGGACTATTAATCAACAAGCAACAGAGAACTTTATAAACTTTGATTTGAAGGAGAAACGGATCATGGAGCTTTGCATCAAGTCCGTACGCTGATTTAGAACATCACAGTAATAACAAGACATGTCTATTGACTCTACTACAGGTTTACCATTCCCCCTAAAGATCATTGAATCTTTCTAAAGTGTGTACACCCCCACACCCCAACACCCACCGCAGAACGTCCTTGAAACTATCCCCAAACAAGCCGAACTCCTGGCAAATGGGAAGCCGTAGAAAGACGTCTTCTGTAGCTCATGCATCCATCACCATTCTTTTTATGGATTTGAAAATCAATTAATGTGATGTTCCATGTTGCCATCAAGTCCACCCAGGGAATATGTGAGGATCCTGAGAGTTTTGCCCGAAACTCTCCTTAAAATTCAAGAATTCTCCACAAATTAACGTCTTGGCTACCTTGTCTACTAGGCCGACCTTCCAACAGGCATGTCACCCCCAATACCACTGCCTAAGAGAATGATTTCCTTTTCTCAGTTTCTATATGACAAAACAAGTGACTGTCACGCCACATCACCTCTTGGTAGAGTGAATTTGCATAACAGTTTCATGATCAAATTATTTGCTTGCTGATTTACTATTACAGAGCTCTGCAGCAACTATGATAAGAACCATCAATAACAACTTGTTGGGTTTACTCGGAGATACCTTGATTGTTGCTAACGATCAGTTTATGAATAATGTAATATACCTGACGTAAACTCCTACAAACACATTAATCTCACCTTTGCACATTTAATATAAATACCCTAACATTACTTATTCTTTTAAATATCCACTATTAATTGCATATCTAACACCGAATACTTAAATTAACTGCACATAATTTCAAATCAACAGGAAACACTCGAGAGTCAAATAGAAACAACTGGTATTCAGTCATCTTTCTCATACCTTCAGAATATCGAAGAAGAGGTGCGATTATCTATAAATATTATAAACTTTAATGCAAATAATTATAAAGTTATTATTAAATTGATTTGAAACAGATCCTGAAATTTCTCTTATCTCTGTTTACTTTTAGGGAATTGTTTTTCAAGTGATGTTTTTGTGACAACATTGTTTGTTTAGGCACAGATTCTATAACATCTATAACATGTGTTATAGAATCTGTGGGTTATGGGCTTTTTTCAGAAAGCATTTTTCTAGGTAACACTGTTTAATAGTGGGAGACGGTAGAAACTTAAGTAGATATATTAGATGTTATAAGTTTAAAGATATGTATACTTCCATCAGAAAATTCTACGAAATATATATATATTTATATGTGTGTATATATTTGTGTACGTGCGTGTGTTTGTGTGTTTCATCGAAGAAGATAGCACTCTTCGATGAATGAAAACCAAAATTGTGTCAATGGCCGTCTCTGTAGCAAGTACGATTTTCTAAGGAGGCAATTAATCTCTGACTTCATCAGAATGGCCACAGATTGGAAGCTTTGCAATCAAAAACATATATGCCTACCCCGAGTTTTGAGATTAAGTCTGGTAAATTATTACTTCTATTAGTGTTCTGAGAGTTCTGAAATGGATTAACTCATTTATAAAATGATTTTGTGTAAATAGGTATCTCTAAACTGTATTATACCTACATCGTGTGTACACATATCTGCATACGTAAAGTAAATCCATTACAATTGCATGCTTAATGAAAGGTTTAGGGCTCCTTAGTGGAGTCTCGGCACGTATTGTGCCAATACAAGCGTAGTGACAAAACAATGTTTTTAACAGACTTTCCTTAAGAAATGTATTCCTTTAATGAGCTGATGATACGAGGTCTGCTTTCACCGCTTTCCATAGCTTACATACAATGTCAGCTAAAAAGAACAAAGATTAGAGCCTAATTCCATACAATAAACATCTAATAGCAAAGAACAGAGTCTTTATGTTCCCTATTCGTGCAGCTTTGTCATGTCATACTGTGATGTAGGACGTAATGTAAATTTGGTAAAATGTTTAACAAATGCCCCTTATCGCGATCAAGAGGAGAAAAGAACTTGTAAATTTAGTTGCGCAAAATCAGTTGTTACTCAACTTTTAATGCCACCGCCCTCTTGTTAGTAGAGGTATATTCTTAATCTAACTTTAAAAGAAAGCTCAAATAATTTTATATATATATAAATATTATATCAGAAATTTTAACGCCTCTTCTAAAATGTAATCCTTTTATCTCATTTGAACCCCTTGAATGTCAACAATGACACCACCCCCCCCCCACCCCCCCCTGGCAAGCTCTACCGTGCATTTTAGAAACCATTTCTCTAAATTAACTATTGTCGGATTTAAAAGTTCCGTTTTAAAATATATTTGGTACATTGCAATTGTAAGATTGTCAAAATTGATTACCCAAAAAGAAAATAATAGAGAGCGGATACCCTCTTGCCGCCGCGTAACCCTAAAGAGCCGGGGAGTCTATGCGTACTCTTAGCCATCATAATACAAAACACTTACTCGGTTTCTTTACAACATTCTGCAAACCCAGTTATACGAACTCCACCTTCTAAGTAACTAGGAGCTACTCGGGGCATTTGGGTTTGGTCACATTATAGTATTTTTATGCGGGCAATACTCTTTGCAAGGTTTGCGCCTCCCTAGTTAAGAAGAGCGCCAAATACTTATGGCTAGCCTCTGTATCGTGCCCTTCATTTTTCAGCTAAGTCAATACGCAAGACGAGGCTCGGATGAAGAATTTGACGAAGATGATATGGAAGACGATGAGTTAGTTCGACTTGTAGATATGACATCTGGATCAGATTCCGAAGTCGAAGCACAAGGAAACTTGACAGTAGAGGAGGAGAGAGGGACAGCCGTTGGGGCAGATGCACCACCAGTAGACACAAGTATTAAGGTAAATTAATTTCTATTTACTCTAGATACGACTCTTTTTGATATTTCTGAAATCATTGGAGGTTTGCATCATTTAATGTAGATCTTGGATTAAAACTGCATCTTGGCAATACAATTTTTATTTCTTGAAGGTTTTACGTAAATTTCCATACCATTTCTTTTCCTTAAAACTGGCTCTGCAGACTCCTTCATCGTTATTAATTCTTTAAGGTTCCTAATTGCTTAGACCCCTGAATATTTCTTTAAAATCTTTTTGAAACCTTCGCGTACTTTTCGTACAAACGTGCTAAATGGGTTTCGATGACCCTTGAAATTCCGTTCCCGAAAATAGATGCTCATGAAGGTTTGAAATTATGTCACAAAGTCGGAAACCCGAGCTCCGTTAAAACGGTCGGATTCGGGTCTAATAAGTAAAAGCTTTGAGTCTAAAGAAATTGCAGCATTGTGAACATGAACTGGAGGAATCCCTACAAATATCACACATCAGTACGATAGGATAACCAACATGTTACTGGGCGTTAGGATAGAAGCTGAAATAAACTTAAGTGATCTCCTACTGTTACTCCTTAAGAGTTGCTACTTTAGCATCGGATGCCCGCTGGTGAAATACATCGGGCAAGAAATCTTCGATATGGGCCATTCAGGTGAATGAAATAAAGCAGTGGAAAACCGATCTGCTTGTAGAAAAAGAGTAGAGCAGACCCAGCGAACTTGTTCGATCTGCCACGTGAATTTCCAGGCCATCATCGACAAGCTAAGATTAGCAATTTTAGCCAAATACCTAGTAGCTTAACAAGGATAAATAATTGGCAACAGGTTGTAATTTGCTAGTATTTTTTCATGTCTTCTTGCTTTGTAGACTCGTGAGAGTGGTTTGCCAGGTCAACCCATCTTCATATTTGATATTACCTAAATAAAACCTTGTTTCAAAATAAAATCTAAAATTTGTACACCTTTTACATCTGTTTGTTGTTCTTCATTTTATTTATTTCCTAAAACCTTTAAACTCACCTAAATAAGCTTTTTATTTCCTCCTGCAGTCATTTCTACGTTGCTAAACCGCTAAACTTCCCATCCTCCTTCAGACAAAGTTTGTCAAACCGCATTCTCCCTCCACTTTGCCACTCTGAAATCCTCTTTCAACAAAACATTTTTATCCAACTTACGAGTTCTTCAACAACACGAATCATAAGCCATACACTTACTCATGTGTTATTGTCAATTATGTATTCACCCGTACTCTTGAAGTCCTTGACAGAAGGTTTCCTCCTCCCCTCCAAACAATAGTCTGTAACTAGTGTCTGGCCAAAATTATTTGAAAATGATAACAATACTACGCTGCTCAATTTTTAAATTTTGTATCACAAACCTATCTTTCAAGTATTATATTTTTCTGTCTGTTAGAAATTCATGCTTCTCGTGTTATATTCCGTTACAGTCTTACACCCCGCCACCCAACTCTGAGCCAGAGCGCATGTACAAACTCGTCCTTGCTGGAAATGCTGCGGTTGGCAAATCCAGTTTTATTATTCGACTTTGCAAAGGAAAGTTTTATACAGCCTTAAATTCAACACTAGGTACGTATTTTTCACATGTCCACGTACTCCATCTTTACAACAATATAGGAAGATGTTCCAGTTTTGCATCATCATGTTAGAAACTCTTTACATATGTAGAGAAGCTCACGACTGGAATAGGGGTGCTTAGTGGCTATATAGTGAGTGGGATATTAGAATTATTTAATTTAAATTTCTGTTTTTTTATTATCTTTCATTACTATCAATACTTTCAGGTATCATCAACAACCTCTTCATTATCATGATAAAGACATCATAGCCATTGTCATCATTATCAATATCATTATTATTATTATCATCGGCAGCACCATTATTATCATCAATATCATCATTATAATTATCAGCAGCATCATTATTATTTTTAATATCATCATTATTATCATCAGCAGGATCATTATTATTATCAATATCATCATTATTATCATCAATATCATCATTATTATTATCAATATCATCATTATTATCATCAGCAGCATCATTATCATTATCAATATCATCATTATTATCATCAATATCATCATTATCATCATCAATATCATCATTATAATTATCAGCAGCATCATTATTATTATTAATATCATCATTATTATTATCAGCATCATCATTATTATTATTAATATCATCATTCTTATTATTATCAGCATCATCATTAACAACAAATACGACAACTGTAACAGCAGTAGCAGTGTCGGAAGTAGATGAAAACTTTCTAGTTAGCCTCAAGTGACTTTCTGTCTGGGACACACCGTCGTCAGATAGAGAGGATGAGTGGTATGAGTCTAGACAGCGGAATTTAAATATTAACTGGTCGAGTAAAGGATGTCGTATACCATCTTTTCTAGGTGTTGATTTTCAAGTCAAAACATTGAATGTTGATGGCCACACAGTTGCTCTTCAACTATGGGATACAGCAGGACAGGAAAGGTAAGTATTGATCATACAAACTTTGCATATGGCTTGCATGAATTTGGAAGAGGGAAGTTTGCCCGTTTAAGGGTATATACTATAAATGGTATATACTACTCAACAGCAAACATGTTTCACTTTCCCATCGTTTCCATTTTATAAATCAAAGTAATCAACAGTTAAGAAGATTTCATTACAATTATAATGATTGATGATAAAATATTACGTTGACGTCAGAAAAGACACTTGACCTATTATTGGGAGGAAGGGAGACTGTGGAGACAAAGTTTGACTTCCCAACAACGGCGTTACCATTATTTCATTTCAATAAAAAAGTAACTTTGAGGTTGCTGTAAATATCTATTAAGTTGTTATCTACTAAAGAGGTCTTGGAAAATGTTTTAGATTACAAACCTCTCTGATATGTTGAAGAAAAGTTATTTAGGGCGACCATTACTACCCTCTCTCCAATAAGGATCCGCTACTGATGTCAAACCTAGGTCTCCCATTTATTGTATAGAATAGAGGACTTGGTTTCTGAAATTCCTATTATTATGGGAGAAGATAAGGAAAGAAATTGACGTAGCACAAAGATATCGATAATGCAGGGTCACCATCGACAATACAGGGTCACCATTGTTAATTCAGGGTCACTAGTTGATGTTATGCTTTCTCGAGTCTTAAGTGCACTTCTACGAGGTTTGCTAAGTGTGTGTATCGAATATTCTTTACCACAGGTTCCGTAGTATCGCCAAATCCTACTTCCGGAAAGTGGACGGAGTGTTACTGTTATATGACGTCACTTGTGAAACTTCGTTTAAGGATGTTCGTGACTGGCTCGGCTCTGTGGAAGTAAGTAAATCACGTAGGGATAAATTGTCAAAATTATTTATCGGTTTATTGTTTTTGAGGGAAACATCTTAACACCTTATAGTATTGAAGCCGTACGGTCACAAACAACAATTCTCTCAAGGTGTGAACAAAAAAGCAATATGCCTGCAGGATAACATCAGCCATTGGACCGGAAGAAAATTGATGTTGCGATCTGCCGAGAGCAGGCAATCTGTACTACAAACACCGTGAAAGAACTACCTTTTATGTGACGTCGGGAATACACTTTTGACGAAATTTGACTTGTACTGTAGATCTAGAGAAGTTGTCAACCGTGACATATAAATATCTCTTCTCAACTGTACGCGAAGATGGCACAAATTAGTCGAACAAATAATGCCCATAATATTCCGGGGCATAGAACGCGAATCTTTCACTTCTTAACTTTACCTTTCTTATCTCTATTCCTTATATTTATAAAGAATCCATCAGATTAAGTAAAGATCGTTTAGATTTTTGTCGGGCAAGATATTGGTCATTGTTGTGCATATCTTAGTGACAAGATTGAAGTTGCCTGTGACGTGATCTCTATGGCTACCATAGCGTCTCGTAATAGCGCAAGCTTCAATTGTAGAAATAGCTGCTCCATGGGGATTTGAAAAATTATAATTTTCAAAAGACTTCTTTTAAACATTATGTAGAATAGATGAAGGTAGAATAAGATGGATTGATATGGAGTGGAGAGGCTTTAAGATACTTTGTGAATAATGTTATCACATGTACCCTGGCATGACTTGCAGGTAGAGAGAAACTGGCTACTAAGTGGAGATTTGTTTAGGTATCCAAATATATGGAACATTTTCTTTTACTTCATTGAATTACCTCGGGTCCTGTTATTCCATGTTTTAGTTGGATTTGAAGGGATCCCGATGTCACGCTGTCTGTGAGGACATATTCGTTTGCATTTATTGTATACGGATAAATGCACGGTAGCTCATGTTAAGGCTGATATGTATATCCCTTTCAGCAATGCCCAACTGAGTTAGAACCTTTTTTCTTATTTACAAAGGGTATCCCATAGTTTCATTTTTTCAAATTTCATTTTAAACAGGAAAGTGCTCAGAAACCTGTGCCAATTATTATATGCGGCAATAAGACTGATCTTCGGGAGCAAATGAAACACAAGGGAGAGAAGGTGATATCGAGAGCAGAGGGTGAACGATTAGCTAAGGTAAGACGGTTATGTTGCTGGTCGGTTGCAATTATAGTTGCACAAATATTTTGTAGTTGGAGAACAGACTCTGATTGGCATATTTTACATCATATTTTGGAGATGTTTGTTGACAGCATTGCATTTAATCTCGCTACATAATACATACATATATTAGCTTATATATATACATATATACATTTAGCTTCCTAGCCTATGTTAGGTTGAGCACTCTACGCTTGAAACGGTACCATTGTTGTTGCTTTATGCTATGCTCACTGTGCCTGTTGATGAGTCCGCAAAGGGCGAAACAGTACTGTCTGCATATTATACATATATCTATATGTACATATATATATATATATATATTTGCCTGAAGATCGGGACAACGTGAAACTCAGAGTAGCAAATCTCCGTGTTTTTCTTTAGCGCTTTTCTCTATGTGTTGCTCTGCATTTATGCATCGAGCACTCTGGCATACTACGATAATCTCTCTGATTATATGTACACAAACCTGAGTACATGTGACCTTAACCTGTAGTTGAATTTCTCGTCAGCGGAATTGTGACACGAGTCAGGCTTGTGCTGAAGTAGGGATTGTATTTTACATTAGATAAAAGGGGAATATGACGAAACAGTTTTGAAGCCTGCACGATGACAAACGAACACGTTGCACTTTTGAGGAAAGACCATTCTAGTTTTTCATACGACATTGTCACTTATACTCTGTTTAAATTCCAATTTATTCTGGTTTTATCTCATAATGTAGGAAGTCGGAGCATTGTTCATCGAAACAAGTGCCAAAGATGGCTCTAATATTTCTGAGGCTTGCATTGAACTTGCCAGGTAACAAATTTTCTCTGTACTGATTGCGTTCTAGCTCCCCGAGTTAACATGTATAAGACTAAAGTCGATCGCACACAAGGCTGCGCAGTAGCTAACTGCTAGTTATATTTGCAGTTAGCTATCAAGTTACATTTACAGCTAGTTATCAAGCGGTTTTTTATTCATTTTGATTGGTTCTTTGCATTGTTGTAACAAGCTGATACACATGACAGAATTAGGGTTAGGGTTTCTATGCCACTTACAGTAAAAGTCATAGTCAAGACTAGTTATAGTCGACAACCGAGATATCAGTGGTGTCTCATTTTCTATTTTGTAGTATTTTTTAAGATGTTTTACTGATCCCCTTCTGGAAGCCCCATGTCGCAGCGTGTTTTGCCTCAATTTGCGTAGGGCTAGATATCGATGTTCACTGGAGGAGTATTGGTAGCTAATTTATTGACGCGAGAAATAGAATCTGTAATCTTCGTAGTTCACCTAGCTCGGTAAGTAGAGCACACACTTTGAATGTCTGGGCCACGGCTTCAAACCCCGGTGGTCACATCAGCTCTTTCTCTTTAGTATAACTTTTCTATTTTCGTTTTCATCAATGGATTGCATCAGTATGTCAGGTACATGATTTGTCTTTTGCCCGTCTTCAATCCGATACCTCGTATCTTTAAAGTGTACCTCAATTGGTCAGAGATATTATTGTTATTTACTTCATTGTACTGACCTGAGAAGCCTCCGTCTTTTCTTTTCGCCGTACGTTGAGTGTACTGCACGTAAAACCGTGTAAAAATGTTCAAAGCTCGACTGCTGGCCACCGACATGTTTGCCTCGTATTGAATTTTCAGCATCAACAACTGAACTCCCCTGTTCCGTATGACGTAAAAAATTGCCTCGTTCTGGAAAAAGTTCGTTAAAGAATCGCGTATAACTTCGAAAACTGTACGTGAGACCAAAACGTAAGTGGCAGTTAGATTCTTTTAGAACAAAGTGAACAAAAGATAAGATATTTTTGACCACTTGAGATACACTTTAAGCTTAATACAAAGCCTCTGTTTGCTGTACGCAAACTAATACAACCGTCAGTGTTTGCGAGAAACGTTTCATCTGCTATATTCCAGCTTCTATGCATAGTGTGTGTCTTTATTTACTTTCACAGCGAAGCTATGTTTATACACTGTTTACTATGTTTATTCTGAGCTAATGTACCTGTGTACTTTGCTAACGTGCTGAGAAACATGCTTCATAGTCTTGTATCCGTCTACAGTTGTTCTTTTTCATTTTCAAAGCAACTTTCGTGTTGCTGCACTTTTATCGGCTTATATAGCAATTGCTGGAAACCAAAATAAAGTACCTGACGTGTTTAATATGTTTTTTATTTGACAGGAAATTATATAAAAATGAAGACAGAGAGGTTGAGAATGGAGGACTTAAATTAAACGATGAATCAAAACGCAATGAACCTAAGAAGAAATCTGCATGTTGCAAATAGGCATTCACATGCTTGCCATGCAAGCACAAATCGTCTTCAACTGTTCGACATAAGTTACTATGGAGACAAAGAAAGATCAAGACCAACAAGGAAGAAAGTCCATGTGATGCATATGTCAGGATACATACATAGAAAAACTGGATCACATAGTGAGACCAGAGACACTCAATCTTTAAAAAGCCTCGTTTTCATCGCTTTTAAAATATCTCTTTTAATAATAGGACATCCCTATAACACTTGAAGACAGATTTTCTACCGATCATACACCCGCGAGGGAGGAAATTATTGAGAAATACATTTTGCATACGCGAAAGGATAGGGATATTGGTGCATGTCTTATTTCAAAGATTAGTGCGTCTTGAAGACGTTGTGACAATTAATAGACCTTTCCTAAACGCATTATTTAGACAAAGATATTTCATCGTACACTTTGGAAATTCCCCTTTGTCCAAACATTCAGATTGTGTACTACATTGCAGGCCATTGCCGCCAGTATTGATTGGTGTCTCTGATTTTATAACAATTGGGACTACCCCAGAACCTTGGTCCGGATTTTACTATTAAAGGAAGCGAAATAATGAGAAACTGCTACGGAAAATCCGAGGAATCCTTTGAATCTTGGAAACTGTTCCATGGGATATGTGATTTCAGTGTTACTAGCAGGCATAGAGCCGTACGACAGCAAAAATGCACAGTGGAAGTAGCAGATGAAAAGGCATAATTCTGTAATGGCGGTCGGTAGTGACAATGCAAAAACTGTGCCAGTGCTCCAGCACAGGAAGGGGAACGTTTGTATAACAGGGAGTCTGAAAGAACTGGATACTTAATTTGAAAGCTTCTTTCATAAAACTACTGCGCATGCACAAGTTGCAGTAGATTTGTGCAAGCTGATGCACTCACCAACAAGCTGATACTTCTTGCTTCTTACTTAACACAAAGACAATTTTAATACTTAATAGATCGTGATGGATAAAATTACTTTTAACTTCTGTACTATTTAATTATTTGTTTGCGCCACTTATTTTGTTTCATTGCCACTAAGTAAATACGTACTGACCATACCACGCCAAATCCAGTTCTTTAATATGATTGGTTTTGTTAGTAACTACGGGGAGAGAGGAATTATACTCGTATAGCGAGTGAAGAGCCCTTGTTTTGCTATAAATTGAAGATAATGATATCGTACGGATCTGTTCACCATTGTGGGTGCCAGTAAGGAAAGCAAATTTATAGACGTAGATGCCTTTTGATACTAGTTGCAATTTCAGCTCACTGAATACCTTTAAGCGAATTATAGCACCTCACTGTGTAAGAGATAGCTTGCACTTGACCTTCATCACAAACTAGCTATCAACACACTCCATATTTTTACAAAATCTCTGTCAACTCGCTTTAATTACTAAATGAACACAAATATGCAGCATCAATCTTAATATTGCCAACTTCACGAACGCCTTTTTATAATCAGCAAGTTGATCGATTACACAATGTAGGAGAAGCCAGATTGAGACGAGAAAGAACTCCGATATTAATGCTGCAACAAGGGTTAGACATGGAACATGTTTCTGTCTGACGCCTGATATCAAAGCAGGGGTAGGCAAATAGTGGGCTGCAACCAGAATGTCGACCTCGATCCAATCCCCTGAACCGTCACAGGGATATTATAAGCCACAGGGAATCAATATGTTGCTATATGACCCAATGTTGTAATCGATCTCTGCTCTGAAAAGACATGCATCACTCGTTACTAATTCTCACTTCGCCATTTTTTTAAGCTTTTAATTACAATATTCTCTAGCAGTAACGTCCGTTCTTAACATGCACATGGGTTAATGGTGTATTTATTTTAATTAAAGTTGTACAAAATAAATGATAATATGAACAGTGTAGTATTTATGGATGCACATATATGAACTTGTAGAGTATTTATTAGTGTACGTACAAAAGTACGTATTATATTACGAGAGAAGTAATGTTAAGAGTTTTCATATCCGAAGTATCTCAAACCTTTTTGTTGTCGAGCAAAGAGGAATGGTATACTGTTTGTATACTGCAAGAATACAAGCAATAATAGAGGGGTTTCATACGCTGCAAATTAACATTTTCTTTCTAACATGTAACTTGTATGTTTTAAGATAGC
This sequence comes from Carybdea cf. marsupialis auct. non (Linnaeus, 1758), assembly GCA_010016065.2. Taxonomy (NCBI): domain Eukaryota; kingdom Metazoa; phylum Cnidaria; class Cubozoa; order Carybdeida; family Carybdeidae; genus Carybdea; species Carybdea cf. marsupialis auct. non (Linnaeus, 1758). Next base: position 20,569 of record JAAAKL020000136.1, read on the forward strand.
CATCCACAACGCATAGGAATGATTCAACTTGATCTTACGCCCGCTTAGATTAAGGAATCGATCTTCCTTCAAATGTTATATGAAGATATACAACGACGCTATCTATCCGGCATTTCTCGTAGTATTATATGTTTTGTTAGATCATATATCTACTTAAATAGCTACGGATATGCTTAAGAACGTGATCTCTTAAACTGGGGTTTGTTTTATTACGAGGGTGTGGTGGAAATTTTAGAGGGTGACGTCTAGGGACACCGAAATGGGTCCAAGGACGTACCAATGGGAATTATAAGCTGAAGAGTCGTTAAGGGACCCAAGATTAGGTCTTGATATATAATTCGAAATGTACTGAATTCCTGACAATTATTATCACTAGGGTATCTTAACATGTTGACATTATTTTCGAGGGTGTGTTCTCCTGTTGTATTTACCAAGCAAAGGGTGAAGTACTGTTCTCATATGAGATACGTGAATGTAAGATCTGTGAAATCGCCCTCTCTTGGCAAGCCCTACATTATGGTAAGCCTTAAGTACAATATCGTACTTCACGCATGATAGATTTCTAGAACTTAATGAGCCCAAGACTTACATTCTCAAAAGATATATACACAAGGATAAGATCTGACCATGGCCTGCTCAGACCCCATAGATGTAAAATAGGCCCGAAGCTTGAACACGCCGACTCTAAGTATGTTTTGCTTAGTCAGACTTCGCTTCCTTAAGCCTACAAGCACATGTAGGAAAAATCGGCGATAATTCAAAAGTTGATTCACCTACCATTTAATTTGGAAGGACTTTTGTTGCTTCTTGGCCCTACTATTAACGTTCTCTTTCTTATATCTCGCCTGTCATAAATGAATTGGAATTTAAATTCTAGTGAGGTCCGAATAGGCCGGAAAAATCCCGCTTGAGGCGTGGAGAGAGCGGTTGGCCTTGGCTTGGCCCCACCCAAGTAGATACACTATTAAAATGTAAATAAATCAACACCATAATCAGAGACCTATAATAAACTCACATAGTCCCTTGGCACATACCTGTTTAGGCGTCGATCTTGCAATGTTTTCACTGACACGTTTTGATAATCAAACATCAGTTGTGCTTGTCTAGAAGTTTTCCCGAATTTTAAGTCTTAAATGGAAGATGGCTTAATGATGATAGGAATTTTATAACTGATAAGAGAAATGATACCAACATCCTAAGGCATTTCGTGAATGATGAAGGTTTGCCTTACTTCGCGCTTAATCCGCTAGAAGCCATAGTCATATTCATAGTTTAAGATTAAAACTTGTCTCAGTAGTATACTCTCGTTAGTTTGTTTCGTGCAGATATTGAAGTAAAAACAAGTACTTTCGAACTCCTATTAAGTTCTTTGCAAGAAACAAACTGATGAATGTGTAATTAAACTCGTCTTCTGTGTTCATACAAGAATCTTCTATTATAGACTATCAACAAATTTGGTATCCAAAGATATTAGCTTGTGCCAAAGCAAATCTGTGGATTGGGTTGTAAAGGGCTGATCTTTTACTATTTCAATTGTTTTTTGTTTGATTTTCTATGCCTAATGTTTTTAAAACTTCCGTGCCTGAAAAGTTTGCAGTATACCGCTTCATCAATAAGTACGGAGTTTGGGGCTGTATCATTAGTAACTTTTAAGACGAAACTCTTCGAATTCATCTGCGTTCTATAGATGTACCCATGTTGTATTAAGTAATAGGAAAAATTTTAACTAGTTTCTCTTGTGAAGTACAATTTTATATATATATTGTAACGAGCGAGAATGCTTGATAAATATAAACTAATACAGAAATTATATTAGAGACTTTGCCGACGCACCAGACAGCACCCTACCGAAGTCACTCGCCTAGCCATGAAAAGAGGATAGTTTTAAAGTTTAAGCGGACTTTATTTAGCACCACAACTTCTTTGGGCTACTAGTTCATATCCTTTGAGACATAGGTACTGATATCAAGGAGTAACGCTGCATGTTAGGAGTGACTGATGAAAGGGCTTCAAAGAAGATAAACTCGTTAAATTCTGGAATTTAATCTGGAGTTTTTTTAGAGACCTTATTGATAAGAGTGTGGTAAGCTCAATCTCCTTATAGATTCACTTCAACCATTCTTATGCTTTAGGAGTGCGTGGTTCCTTTTAGAGTTACCATGTAGATGGGTCTCGTCATGGAGCAAGACTAGTCCCCTCCTAGAACCGTCCAAGTCTCCTCATAGATTCACTGCTGTCTATATTAAATTTAAGGGATGCATTTACAGATACATGCATTATTGCTTACCTGCATCGCTAAGATGCAATCTTTGTAAATATGTTTTGCGTTTGCACGACAAAATTATGGGGGGCATTGCGATTTTGCTATGTAGCTTCAGATCAATGAAGACGCAATGCTACAAGAGTATTATTTAGTTGGAGATTGCTGTTTAAAGATTTTCAACTTTTGTAGATTTAGAGCAGAGCATTGGAAATCTGAGTTAATAGAAATCACCTTTTGTATCACCATCTATCTCCTTTTGCGTCCTTGCCGTTGGTATTATGTTTTTGAAATTAAAATTATGACAGCTACGAGCACACTTTTCACGTCGCAAGAGATTCGAAATACATTTCAATGGCACTATGGGATAATTTGGTATTCTCATCACCTTTTTCACTGACTCTTCATCTTCTCTTTCTATCGCTACCGAAATATCTCAGCCGTACCTCTGTTGTCTTCTCTCCTATATCACAGACTCTACACATCCTTCATATATCTTCACTCTCTCTCCATTCTAACAATGAATTCCCCGCTATCCATCTTACCATTCTCACTTCTGTTCTCTGTAGAGTTCTGTTCTCTTTCTTCTGTAAACACCATGTTCCTGCACCATACAAAAGTGCAGGTCTCAATACACGTTCGTATATCTTCATTTTTAGCTCCAGTAGAATTTTCGTATCTAGAATACCCCCACACACTTCCTGCCACATTCTGTCATACCCCTTTCACTGGTTGTCTAACTGCCTTCTCTGTTCCTCCATCATTTGCAACTACAATAATACTGTAAAACTGTTAATTGGATCTCAAAGCACTAATGACAGTATGTACTGCAGGTGGGCTCTTCGGGCGTTTTCGAATTAAGAAATTGCAATTCGTCAGTGCAAGATGTCTACAAAATGCGACGGCTAGCTTTACATGTAAACGGGTATGCTCAACATCGAGTAGCCAATTACTATCATTATGCATGAATATATATATATTATATATATGTGATATATATGATGAAGCTAACAGCGAAGCAAAAAATAATTTTGCTGGTGGTGTTGAGAATTCGGGATCGACTACCTGGATTGTCGACTTTACTATTGCACTAGTTAGTGCAATGGTGAAGTCTTCATTTTAGGAGTGGGAGATCCTGGGTTCGATCCTTGCCAGCGCCGTAAGCACTTCACGTTTAATGAGTTCTATACTATGTAGTTCATGACTGCTTGTGTGTCTGCCTGAGTACTTAAATATATATATAATCTGAAAATTACAGTTAAAAATCACCACAACAGAATACATTTAAAAATCTAAATTGAATGTAAAAACATAAAAGCAAGCAAATAATTACTAATAAACGACCCTCTAAAAATTACGATGATTGACCTTTCTTCCAAACTGGTTCCTTAATTGAGGTGTTAAACATCAACTAAAAAATATTGAAGTAAAGTGTTAAGGAGGAAACGATATTATTTGTATTTAAAAATTCTGTACAACGGATATCAGTAATGTTCTCTTTTCATAACTACATAACATTAAATAACTAAATTACATAACGTTTAAAAGCTTCATATATTGGTTCGTGTCTAACTTCAGGGGTATCAGCTGTTTTTTGACTTGCTGACACGTTAATCCAGATTTTGCGTCCTAGAAATGTGATAACCTTCTGATCTTATATGATTTTCCGAAATGGGACATGAAACCTACTCTAAGAGGTTGATGTATACCTGAGGGATGAGTTTTCGTAAAGAATTTAAAAGTAGTTGTTGCAATACAATCTTCAATTTAATCTTCGTTGGTATTCAATTTTTGTCCTTAAATTTTTTACATTTCTGTCAGCTGTGTCTTTAAAGTTCAAACAAAACCATACGTACTCATTTTGAGCGGTTTGACCCTCCTTCTTAACATCGTATTCATTACTAGGCACCAGGCAATGCACGTTTTGTCGAATACGAGTTGTATTAAGGCATTGCAAAGTAGCCTGCTCATGGAAGAATTAAGATCATCTCATCTTCTATACAGAAATTTTAGATCCTTAGGATAGATCCTTGGGGAACACCACTAGACTTTTTGCTATAGGAGAAGAGCACTCTTCCCACGTTACCGTCAAAGATCCTGTTATTTTGGTGCCATCTGAACCATAGTATAGCAGATCTGTCCATTCCCTTTAAATTGAGACCCATTCCCTACCATCCACTCAATCAAACGGCTTTACAGAAGGCTCTTGCTGAGCTGTCATATTCAACATTTCTGGTCGAAAACCTGCAGTTTCCTTGTCAGAGTATTCAAAAATTATTATTTGCTAGTAGTGTAAAACAAATGGAATATCATCATTGTAAAGGTTGGAAACGAAACAAACTTCTGAAACGGCAAATTTCCTAAAAATCCACAGATATAATGTTAGGTATGTAGCAGGAAAAAGGCCGACGAGATTGTAATTAAACCTAGAGTGTACTCGTGAAAAGGGGTCCAAGAGATTCAAAGATATTCTAGGCGTTCGTGCAGTGCTCCCTATAGCATACAGCGTTAGAAAGGATACTATTGAGACCATCTGCAGTTTTTGTACAAAGGACATGGACTGATCTGGCTAAACCCTTCTGATTCCGTCCCAAAATAAGGTACAGTTGGCTTAAATCTCTTGATTTCTCGCCTTTTACAACTTTCTTCCTCAGTCTGCCCAAGGAGGCAAAACGTGATAAGTGCACAACTACTGGCGTATAGCCATATGTACTCTGTGTGGCTAATTTCCACACGGGCTTTTCTCTTCGCTTTAGCGAAATCATATTTTCAATATAATTACGAAAGAAGAACGCAATATGGTATTGAGAAATAATTTATGACCTTCTCCTATTCGCATAAATTATACATGAGATGAGGCTGTTTTGGTATTCCCTATCTCCTCAAGGCTTTTCGCTGTTTTTGCGAGACCGCAAGTTTACTTTGTTTGGCACAGGGAGCCGAACTGAGCTGTTGTGATGACAACCAGGCTGGTCGCTGATGAGTTTGCATCATGTTGTTTCAAGTGCTGTGTTGTGGAGGTAAGATTGACTGTCACTGCTTATTAATACTGGAAAGCGCCGTGGGAGCTTAGCATAGAATTACCTTGGCTTTGAAATCAAGTTGAGGCTTGCGCTCAGCTTAGTGAAGTTTACCAGCATGTCAAATGCTTACAACTGTTGAATAACTTAGGCATCCAAACCAGGAGCCAGGAACCAGGACCATATTCATCAGGGGAAGTAAGGTTTTAAAGGCGGGGACATGACTAAATTACATAAAAGTTTCATTGCGACACTTTTGTACTAATTTATTTAAATAATGTCGTAATCCATGGCTTCAAATCTTCATTGAAGAAAGTGTATAGTACAATTATGTCTTTTATATAAGACTGCAAAGTGGAATACACGTTGACCCCTTTAACAAAAGATTCTGTACATCATTTTACAAGCGGGGGCAACAGAATTTTTCTGGGAGGAGCTTCATCCTTTCCTGACCCACTTTGTCTACGAGCTAGCGCCTAAAACCTCGTAAAACAATCGTTTAGAGAAGTTGTATTATTCAGAGACCTATGTACTTTAAGTGTTACTGTCCATATGTTCCATTTCTGTTGCTTTTCTGTTGTTTTTATTGATCTTGTTTTCTTTACATGACTTTATTAGACTTTTGCTTCTTTTTTTTATTGCTTAATAATACGGAGGGCTCAGATTTGAACTTTTGAAAATGTTCACCTCCAATAGTTTTTTATCATGACTTTCCAATTTAAGAAAATTTCGAAGGTCCCATTGATTACCACGTGTCTTTTATGAAAGTTGTGGGGGTACTCCAAAAGAAAAATGTAGTGACCATATATACTTCAAACGTTTCCTTGCAAAATAATATCAGTAAAATCATATTTCCGTACCCCCTTTGCCATATAACATCATAAATCCTGCCCTCCAATTCAAGATATGTTGAAAAGCACCCTGCCAGCCTTCACGTTTGACCCCTTCCACCCACCTTCTTCGACCCATCCACCCGCCTTCTTCGACCCATCCACCCGCCTTCTTCGACCCATCCACCCGCCTTCTTCGACCCATCCACCCTCCTTCTTCGACCCATCCACCCTCCTTCTTCGACCCATCCACCCGCCTTCTTCGACTCATCCACCCGTCTTCTTCGACCCACCCTACAACAAAGTATAGGTGTATATAGCGATATTTTAAAACGTTCCTTGTGTTTTTGTATTTAAAGTGGGATTTTATTTTTGATGGAGTGGATATAGTATTCTAGGGCAGCACTCTTGACTATCACATTATTATTCACCTTTTATTTACTTGTTTGCAGACACGTGATCTTACTCGGCCGAGAGTTGGTCTACCAAACAGAAGACTAATGGTTCGAGTCCACGTTTGGCTCTCAATCTAAAACCCCCTGCGAATCGGACAGGGACAATGTTACCCTGTCACTAGCTACTGAATGATAAAGGTTGCGAGAAAAACACTACACATCCTACTTCACTTTACAGTGTCTCAGGACATGCAATCCTCTTCCAACTCACACCACAAAGCACTTGGACGTTTTTAACTGTATCTTTCTGTGTTTGTTTAAATTTTAATGCTTTCTTAAGATCTTCATGCAAATATGTCCAAATTTATTTTCAGAAGAGAGGGTCTCATATGATGACTTTCAAAAGCTTTTAGAGAAATAATTAACAGAAAAGTAATTTCAAAAAATATGTTTGAAAAAAAATGACGAAAGGTTTTACAAATAGTTGAAAATAGTATCGATTTTCTATTTCTCTCGTATCATTTCAAATCTATCACTTCAAATCCTCTCTTCACAAAACACTTTCAACTTTCAATTGGCTTTGGATAGCATGATAGGTTGCATGGCAGCTCTTTCCTGGTCAAATTTCAGGGCGCAGAGAGGCTGGTATCCAAAATTGCATAGAGCTGAATGTCAATGTCCACTGGTGGAGTATTGGAAATTAATGTGACGCGACTGCTAAAGTGGGACCTGTTATCTGCAGGTATCACTTAGCTCAGTTGATTGAGGGCACGGCGCGAATGCGGGGGTCATGGGTTCCAACCCCTAAAAGGACATAATATCATATTGCTCTAGTATTTTTCAAACTTAGATATGTCCTACCTTATTACAGATGTTGCTGCTGGTTTTTCTCCTCCGTCTCGTATTTCTGCTGCTGCTGGTTTTTCTCCTCCGTCTCGTATTTCTGTTGCTGCTGGTTTTTCTCCTCCTCCTCGTATTTCTGCTTCTGCTTCTTGTCCTCCTATCATTTCCGCTGCATTTGCTCCTCTCTATATTCCTTCTTTTGCTGTTACTTCCTCGAATCCTCGTATTTTTTCCGCTTGTTTTGCTCCTTCCCGTATTTCTTCTTTGCTGCTTTCGCTTCTCCTAATACTTCTGCTACTGAAACTTCTCCTCCTGCTCCTCGTCATCCTGTTCATTTTGCTCCTTCCTCTATCAATAATCACCAACAGCACCTGCATTGTTATCAGCAGCATTATACATTTGTTGCCAACTGCACACTTAACAGCTTAATTTCAGTTATGGCAATGAAGAATGTGAATTTACGAAATATGTAAGTAACTGTAATGCGTGGGAAGATCGTGTAACTGCAGGGAACCCAATCCACGGTCTCCGTAGTTGCACAACATGCAATGCTTTGCTACCAAGGTACATCCCCATTCCAGCGAGATAGAAATTTGACATGTCTATTGTTCTGATATTGCGTCACTACACGGCCCCTCCTGCTAGAGATGAAGACACGAGGATCTACAGTTTGTGTGTCTCTGTTAGCTAACCAAACTCCGGTAAAGTGTGAGAAGAGTTGGAGGCGTCGTTGGTTAGAGAGCAAGCGTGTGTGACTTTGTTGAGCCAATTCTGTGTCTTTTATTTGCAGGATCTTACACTTATCTTGAGTCACTGATTGTAATGACAAGTTGTAGACATCGGTATTATAAAATCGTGATGGTGAAAAATCGTGGCAGCACGGGGAATCGAACTCATGATGTCTGTAGTTACGCAACTTAACAATGCTTTGCCACTAAGCGACGGTCCCATATCAACGAGAAAAGAACTTTGGGATGTTTGTTGTTTTGATATTAAATCACTACATGACTATTAACGAATATGGTAACTGTACACGAGGCAAATTCTCGGAGATTAGAGACACTTTTTTGTGCAGTTCTCTTCTCTTAACCTATCGCGAATCATAACTGCCATTCCGACCTCCCTTTGTAAGCCAGTAGATATTCATGTAGCCAATCTCCTTTGTTTTTCTTGATTGCACTATTGCTGTCGGTGACCACAAAACTGTTATGCAGTAAACTTGAAACGTTACTTTTACGGTGTCCACACACGATCCAAGAAAATTGAATTCTGCTGGCTGGACGGAATTAGTTTCTTGAAGCATCGTTCAACCGAGGGCGAACATACTTTCCAAATATAGTTTATGCGACATACACACAAAATCTCTCTTGGTTTTTGAATTCCTACCATTACCACCCGCCTTTTCTCCTCTGGTAAAATAGAAACATGGTGTCCCAAAGAAAGAGACTACTATACGGATCTCTCCTAGCTTCTTCAGCCCATGAAAGACACGCAAGAAAACACAGATCAAAATTATCTGCATGGCAGTGGTTGAAGGATACGAAGAAACATCGATCATATCACTGTTTACTTGGCAAATTCTTTGGCTGGTCTCATAGTAAAGTTCTGAGTGATTCAAATAGACTTCAAGTAGAGTTTGAATTTCCACTGTAATCAATTCACAAGACGCCATGTTTCAGATAATTTGAACTTGAAGTGAATACACGTAACTCGTGAACGCGATTTAATTGGGCAAATCCCTCACTTTATCGAATGAAAGTTGATAAGCCCCCAGATTTTATCCAACACCAAGCTACCATCCGAAAACCTCAACCCAACGTGTTGGATGAGGTTTGGCATCAACCCAACGTGTTGGATGAGGTTTGGCATCAACCCAACGTGTTGGATGAGGTTTAGCATCAACCCAACGTGTTGGATGAGGTTTGGCATCAACCCAGACGGTCCAACCCGTCCACGGAACAGCTTGGATTCGATTTCCTTGAAAGGCGTGCGCCTGCCTTCAGTAGAGATAGTTTTGTCCTATATGTTTGAGTGGCGTTATTTCTAATATACAAGTTTTCTCATTTCACTTGAGCAATTTGGTATTAGGATATTGAGTTCTTGCCAATGTTTCTCAATGCCTTCACTTCATCCAATCCTATCCCACCCAAAGGTTGCTGTGGGGATAACTCGTGCTTCTTTGCCTCTATTATCCCTTTCATGCAGTTTTTGCATAAACAATATGAGAACTAGATGGAATTGGTCATTTGTCAATATCCATAGAATCGCTTTACGTATGTTAAGGAAGAGTAACCATGAGTAAACCTAAGACTAATCTTGTTTCATGGTTCATGTAACGGTTGAATCCTAAAGAATTACAAAACGTTTCTCAGAACTGATTGGATTTCCAATGTAAGTCATCTAATCCAGACGTTCATTATCGCTTCATCGGCAGGTTTGTGTTATGAGGCCATTGGATAGGCTTACCTAGATCATGATGGTCATTGACACGGTTACATGCTCGGCTTAGTGAGTTTTACACCTATGTTATGATCATAAATATGTGACACGCTTTATCTAATGCGTTGGGAAAGTGATTACGTCACAAAACAAAAGTTTTTTTGAAATAGTACAATTTGACTCCAGGTATCTAACGGCAACCCTGGAATAAGCTGTTTCCCAAACTTCCAGATCTGTAGTGTATATAGTGTTTAAACTAAAGGCGTCTGAATTTCAAAATCCTCTGGTCAAAACTCTGTTAATCTTCCTTGGTTCCTTGCGTTAGGAACCAACATCAAATAATAAGGTTTTGTTAGAGAGATTTAAAACTTTGAAAGCTGATATCTCAGTGTTGGAAAAAGGCAACTCCCTCAATTTTGGCCATTGACGTTCTTATTGATAGGGCAACATGAAAATTGAGTATTTTCTCCATAATTCAAACATTTTCAAAATCGTGACGTCACACTTTCCCAGCGCATTCCAGCGTAGTGTAGGTGGAAGTGTTATTTTCAACCCTGACTAACTGTCCATCTTCAGATGCTATTACCCTCTGTGATGGAGACATTCTTAGAAGGGAAGGGTGATACTTGAAACGTGCTTGTAGTGTGTTCAATATCTTTTGTAGATTTGCTTGTTTATCTTATGACGCATACGATGTTCGGCGGTGATCATTACTAGAGGTGTTCAAATAAGATCTGAAACAGATTTTGGATCATTTGGGCTGATGATACTCTTGCAATGCTAAAACATTGTCACCTGCAACAATTTTGCACAATGCCACAAGATAACGGTAAATTTACAAACTTGGCATCATGATAGCCTTGATGCATTAACATGGCAACAATTTCGTGCCTCTATGTATTCTATGTTTTGGAAAAGCTATGGCTTTGATGGTCATAAGTATAGAACAAAAGCTGAAAAACCTTGAGACATGCTCATCAATTAACTGATCTCTTATGACTGATTTTTGCACTTATTTGCCTCGGTATCATGTTCTAACGCAATGAATTTGGGAAAGTATGCACACGTAACTAGTATGTGTGATATACATATCAGATGTGTCGAAAAGGAACAGAATTAACATGAATCCTTGAGGAACCTCACAATTATGAGGAACTAGTTGCAATACTCCTACGCATTCTAGTTAAGGCTTACAGACAAACTTGTTGCAAATGGTTAAATTTAGATAGCCTCGAATTTCATATTGCATTTTGATGAAACCAAGAGCATTTCGTATAAAAATGTTTGTGACGTGGACCTACATGCCTAGTGTTTTAAAATGTAAAAGAAATAAATTTGCATGAACAAGAATTACGTTGTCATGAATGATTACATTAAAAACACGTCAGTTTTATTGAGCCTCGAGGAACTCCAGAATCTTTTACATATAGTAAAATTACACCTAGTAATTTTTATGAAGGTAAACAAACAATGATGTCGAAGATGGTTTGTTCTTTGTTGATTTCGATGCATTGTTGTTGATATTAATGTATCCAATCATATGTCAACATAACCTGCCTTGCAGTCTACCAACACAGTATCCGGACATCCTAGTATCAACACACGGAATTATGCTTAAAATTTTATATCCAGGTTGCCTTGGCGTCACATGCGTTTCACCAATGACTTGAGGTGTTCAATTGCTTTTAAAGAGAGTACTATAACAGTGACGTCATCAAAACATTTTCTTCCGAGGAAAGCAGCGTCTGCAGTACAACAGTGATCTAGCCAATAAATGCCTGTAAACAAGACTGAGTATTAACCACTTTACTAGTAAAGAATAGTACTGATATTAAATCAAACAACAGCACCGTGGAATGTATCGTTGCAAAGTTGCGTAGGGGGGATCCAAAGCCCCCACCGAACAAAATTGGTTATGAAAAAGCCCTATTAGAAGGGGTTTAAGTGGTCAACCAGTTCTCTCTTCGCCTTTGCGTCATTTTGGCAAAGGAATGCTTTATTTTCAGTTTGGCCTCCAAATTCAGCTTTTTTATACTAAATTTTTGAGATTCATTTCCTTTTCGACCAAGTTATAACTTTCGAAGATGAGAAACCCTTCTAAGCATAAAGGAATATGACTGGCTTAAGATACCGAAACAGTACCATGAAAGCAAACATGGCGGTAGTAGACCTTATCCGCACGACGTTTATAAACTGACACGTCACACAGGGAAGTGGAATAAGATCGTTTTTGCCATGTCGCCATTAGGGTTTTGAGTTTTCCGTTTCGCTATCGTCATAATATTGGCCCGATGAACAGATATATTTCGGAACCATTTCTTTCTGCAAATTGTTTCTGTAAACTGGTGAAATGCTACGTATGTCATTTATGTAACGGCATCAATCAATTTCTTGATGAGGTGAGTTAGCTCAGTCGTTAGAGAGCTAGTCTAACAAGCAGAGGGTTGATAACTCGAGACCACCCTCGGCCATTAGTCTGAAAACTCCTACTGTAAACCCAACAGTAATATGGGTATCTGGCATTAGCTGGGGAAGAATAAAGGTGGCGAGAAAAGATACTAGCCATCTTACCTTCCCATGCCTTGGCTCAGGACATCTGATTCTCTACCACGCCACACCCAGAACGCTCTGTAATAGGTAATGGGACTACGTACCTGCGATGTTTTTGTATATGTAATTACTATCACCCTTTAGGCAGCTTCACAGGCTGAGAAGGCACTTTATATGGCCGTAGTTAAGAGACTATGCCTCCTCTATCAACCACTGACCATCAGATAAGAAGAGATATTCTGTACATATTGGTAGAGGTTCTATATTACTGAGATCTCATCATGGTCCTTGCGAGACACTTGGAGTGTATGCACACCAGAATTTGTAGAACAAATTTGTAGAGTCATGTTTCTGATTTTCCCGCTTTAATATAACAACACGGAAATATAGTTTTAACAGAAAAGTCACGATTTTTTCTATAGCACCATCTACTTTCCAACAACAACGTGTATAAAATGGGTATACTTCAATGGAGGAAAATCTATATGCCAAGGACGTAGGGGTCTAGAGGTTAATTTTTGTATAGAATTTTCCCATTGACGCTGCCAGATCCAGTTTACTTTTAAACGTTTTTTCTCTCATTTTCTTCAAACACAAGAGTCACCTACATATATGTTATTTTAAAGGCTGTTTTAACCCTCTCCCCTTCTATAAATTCTTTGGTAAAATCATCTTTCATCACTACACACAACTGCTGTAACCAGTGTCTGGCAAAAAATGTAGCAAAAACAAATCGCTGAGCAAATCTTGACTCTTATATTCACAGCAGCCATCATAACAATAGCCATTTTAATAAATAGTGTTGCTGTCGCATCCTGAAAAAGCTTGAATTTCCTTTGAATTTCAACGAAAAGCTGGACTGTATACGTGAAATAGAGGGCTAAGAGACAAGATTCACCTTGCTTTGCCCTTATAACTGCTTTCACAGGGAACGTTTTAGATCATCTTGACATTTACTGCAGTAGTTATCTTGGTAAATAAAGTACCGGCATTTAGGTTGGTTTCCAATTTGTCTATATCGTGAAGCCTGAGGAAAATGGCCTGGGCATAGCTTAAGCGTCAACCCCAACGAAACCGTGAAGTTTATAGGGAAGTAAACCATTTCAAGATCATTTAGCATGACAATGTATCAAAATTGTGTTCGAATAGCTTATATTGATGTGGAAAATACTTTTGAGGAGCAAATACTGTAGGTCCACAGATTCTCCCTTTCTTTGCGATGGCGAAGGTCACTTATCGAATGACAATATTTGTTAGCAGATTCTCTTTGCGAGGTCTATACACATGTTGCTTGGTATGCGGTCCCATTTGATGCTAGTCTCTTCTGGTGCATTAACAAAGATCAAGTGTAGCATCTGATAAAATTCGGTTACTACGAATGGCCCAGGAAGTTGTTCCCTTAGTTACTAGAGGATGTTCCTGATGGCTTGATGACGTGTGTCTTTCCCTGGAAGCTCCCATTTCACTTTGCTTACTGTGTAGCCTGTTTAGAGGCTTTAGTTGTTTGATTGAAGTAGTTTAAACATCAGCTCAATAGCTCACCAGGGGCCTCTGACGGGGAGACTGTTCATTCTTCTAGCAGCAGACAGTCTAAATCGAAGAGTCCTCATGGTGGATGTGCTGACTAAGCTATACAACCCCAGTAACTTTATTTGCCGTTGATTGTAACACAAGGGCAGTCTCAACCGGCCTACAACTTATCCGGGGTCTCTAACGGAGAACTTGCAACTCGTGACTTGAGCTGACAGTTGAGTTGAGTGAAGATCTGACAGCAAAGAGAACGAAGTAACTTTTTCGTGGGTCTTGATGACCACCTTGGAAATGACCCTTCCCCCCTCTATGGGAGTATGCATACTGCCATGGTTTCAGAGGATGTGAGAAAATGCTCATTTTATAGCTAGCTGGTGTACCATTCAATTAGAACACTTAAATTTAAGTTATCTTCATTCGTATATTGTTTTACCAAAGACGTTACTGAAGACATAAAGGGATTTTACGTATTATGGCAGCTGGGTAAACTGTGATGGACTATCCTCTTTCCCTTAGTCATTCCTACCCTAGATGCTTGAGTCATAGTTTTTTAAAATCCTCTGATATTACTGTGCCGTCGCGCAACGTGTATTTGTTCAAGGTATTTTTAACATTTACTAAACCATGTTGCAACAAGCCCAACGTCCGCTTTCAAGAGCTGGCATATTTTTGTCGCCATATTTTGTTTGGCCGTGTGTAGTGAAGAGACCTGGGCCCAGGGGTTCTTGTCTGTCGGTGTCGTCCGTTCAACCAGCAGCCATTAGAGAACGAGCAGAGGAGGATTGCACTGGCACGCCCTTTCAGCTTTAGAAGGAGTTCATCGATCATTACTAGCCGTTTCTTACTTGCTTGGAACAAAATAACAACATTGAGCTTACCGTATACAATTTTACAAGGCTTCACTTTGCGATTTAACAACGGAGACATAGAATCTGGAGCTCAAGAAGTAGGTACGTACATACTTGATCAACAGAACTCGTATATTTCAAATTAGACTGTACAACAATCCTTACAAGGCAATGTTTATTTGAGCGAAGTGGAGTTGTTGTGGTAAGATATGACTTTATGTGGTCGACAAGTTTTGTTTCCCTTACAGATGCTCCATTTGCTGCATGTTTCGGTAGCGTTTAGAAAATTCTGGTTGCAAGATGTCACCAACTCATCAGACTTGATCCAAAATGACCTTTGGGTCTAATCTATGAGAAACAATCGTTTCGTTTGCTGCACCGTACATTGTGATTACTTTACAATTTATTATTACACTGGTAAATATTGAAGGGAGATGCGGTGTCACTCTTTGGACAATTGGTCGAGAGTTGAAGATGCTGATTTCAACCTCACTTTTGAAACAAACCTCGGAAACTGTCCCATGCATTGCTGGTCGAAGTGGCATGGAAAACTCATCAAAATCGACTAGAAGTTATGTCTGGATATCTTTTGATATATTATCACAGATATCCTGCCCACGTTTCTATCATGGTAGCAGTATTGATAGCGCTTCTGGCGCGGTTGATCAGCAGTATTATCTCATAGTTAATCCAGTGCGTTTCAAGGCCAGGATACCTTTCGAAACATTGCACCAACTTCTTCAAAATCAATCTCTATTCCTGGTTTTAGTCAGATTTAGGACTATTATGGCAAAGATACTATTCAGTTGTGTGGATGATGTATGCGTCGGATTTGATGTTATGATACAAACAAATGACGCACTTTAACGACGTGGAAAATGCTACGTTGGCATTGAAGCAACAACCCGATTATAACGGTGGAATTCCAAACATAGTCTTGCATAATGATACATGGCTTTACTTATCAGCCGATCAGATTTAGGTCAGCAGATATACGGCGTTCCTATGTCACTAGACCCACAAGAACGAAGCCAAGTTCTAACTTGCTTAGACCGCGTCTTTCACGTATGACACGGCCCTCAATGTGCCTAGAAAAGTAGCCCGTTATTCTTCATTTAGTGCAGACCAGAATTTGTACACCCGGTACAGCTTCTATCGCCATTGATTGGCAGATTTTTAATTGCTCTGTTTAGAAGTGGCTGCGGATTTGTGATTAACGAGTAACCATTCCTTCTATGCGATGCATCTCGGCTTTTCTAAAGATACGTCTAGTGCTACAAGTTGATATCTTTGTTTATGTTTTCAGGTTTGTATTATTTGTTTTGATTTTTGCTCCTATCCCACCCCCTGTCATAGCATTGATTCAGTCTAAGTATTGGAGATTAAAAGCTCTTTATAATGCTTCTCACAGTAGACACCTGTCTCTAGTCTTGGATTCTTTTGAAATGCAAAAGTAGAACATTGTTTGGTTACTTTACCTATGCCTTTGATCTTAGGTTTTACATGCAGGGTAAAGTGATTGTACTACTTAAAGCAGACTTGCATGAAATCAGCCAGGATCAGTATTTGCGCAGATTTGTATCAGTAACTAACTCAAAGACTTGAAGAATATTTGATTTCCATGGCTTTTGTCTTGCGTAAGAGATACAAATACCAAGGCAGTTAAAATGAAGTTCTTGTAGTGATAAAATGTTCAATAGAAAGTAAGGTAACATAGTACATGTATTGGGTTGTTAAAAAGTGATTCTTTCTGTTAAATTATAGAAAATTTGTCATATGGTTTCTTTAGATTAAAGATAACCATCTGTCACTATAAGTAATCATTGAAATATTTAATATTTCTACCAGACTTAGTGATGATAATGAACAGTAGTGGATGGTAGTCTGTATTTAAAGTTGTGTGGAAGATGTCTCGCAGGACAAAATTGCTGTCATTTGCCACAAAACAATTTAAATAGAACTGATAGATGTACATTTTTAGTCCACTTCCTGGTGACAACCATCAACCACAACCACCATCAACCACAACCACCATAGATTATTCTGCTGATCATGTTATGACCAAGGCAATCAGAATATTTCATCTCTCAATATTTGGTTTATCCTCGTTGACAGTGGTCTATTTCCCTTGTTAGCTACCCACTAGCACAGTCATCTGTACAATGCAGAAGTTCAATTGATATAATTGTTAAAGACTGGAACCTTGTTTGTTGATTTGTCATTTGTCACTTGAAATGCACCAATCCTTTAAGGTCTTGATATTTCAGTAGATTCTTGCAGTAAAAGGTGTGCTGAAGGGGCTCGCCAAGAGTGGAAGATTCTACACAGAGAAACACTTTTTTATATATATTAAAAAGTACACATTTTCAATTACAATCCGAAGCATTTCCAGGCCAGCCTTTATGATGTGCATCAATGTTATAAATAATAAATATCCCCTGTTCTGAAAGACCAACTTAAGCAAAACTTAGTTGAATTGTGCCGTGATGTATCTAAAAGTACCTCAATGAAATAGAACTGGGGGTTTGCACCAAGCACAAGAAGGTTGCAATATTTTAATGTGCTGAACAGGTACTGGTTAATGTGACTAACAGACATAACTGTTTTGAAATTCATTCTATAAAGTAACTTGCTCTTTACAACAAACGTTTTAATAGTGCTGACACAAATAGCTTTCGATAAGTGACTGTACAAACTCTATTACATGTGATTTGATATGAAAATAATGTTTCCAGGGAAGACCAAGAACTTGTGGTCATGCTTAATTTTAAAGCATTTCAATCAGTCTATTTTTTATACCAATTTTCATACCAAACAACAAGGCTGTGGAAATTCATGTAAATTGATCACAACTGTTGTAATCTTTGCTTTCAGCATTGAGCAAAATTCAGTTTTAATGTTTTTATATATATTTTAACCAAGACACTTATAATCTGTTTTAAGTTTATATATATATAACATTAATCCCACTGATTATCCATCAGCAAGAGTGCTTAATGCATAAGTGCAGAGCAGTATGGGGAAGAAGAATAGCTAAAGGAACCAAAGTTCGGATTTGCTACTCTGAGTTTCAGATTGTTATGATCTTTAGGCAAGTACTGTATTTCTATAACATATATATGTATGTGTATTTTCAGAGCAGGAGTTTGATCCCTGCCAGCACCATATGCATACATGTTTATCAAGTTTTATATGTCTATATATTTATATTATTTATTTTATATTTTAGATATATGCATATGTCTTTTATTTGGCCATGGTATTTATTAACAACAATAGTATTTCTATGCCATATTTTTTATAGCACATTTGATAAATAAATAACTTTTCTTTCAACTGTTGTATTCACTTGTCTTTTGATGATGCATTAGTTACAGTTTCCCTTGATTCCATTGTATGGTTTAGTATGGAACTTAAAATTTTTGAATCCAGATATTCCAGATTCCGATATAGATTCAATAATCTTTGTTATAAGATTGCCAGATGTAGTGCTGTGCTTAATATTCCCTTGAATACTGATTCCTATATAATACATGTTCTTTTTAATCACAGCCAGGTGTAGCCCACTTGATAAATGTCTAATAAGGTTCAGTGTCATAGATAAATTTTTCTCTCTGCCTGGTGGAGCCCATAGTTGGAACTATCATTATATGATATTTAGGCTGAGAATCATTAAAAGTCAACTGTTATTGTAGATATTATCCAGGTGCTATTATGCATTTAGGGGTGATGATGATAAATAATATATTGAACACAGTTTCTTTGTAAGAATAAATAAACTTGAGGAGCAGAGATTTTTAAGTGATCCACTTGCTATCATGGTTTGATTGTGAAATCCATTGAGTTTCAAGCTGGGAACAGTTGGGTGTCACTGGAGAGCGCTCCAGTTTTGTATGTGTGTGAAGTAAGAATCGATTGTGATGTGTGGCTCACCATAGACACCTCTTTGTAAGATTGGATGTAACTAGACTAAATTTGGAGTTGATGGTATTTTCAAATGACAACCCTTATTTTGATAAGTCATTTTTAGTAAGGTTGTATCAGGACTTTAGATCATCTGTATAAAGAAGCAGTCATCAGAAGTATTGAGTAAAGTCAGCAGATGGGGAGTAAAGACAACATCATTATTTGACATGTAACCATGTACTACTTTTTAAACATAATACATACATACATATATACCTTCATACATACATACATACATACATACATACATACATTTTATAACCTTACATGAGTGTTTATGTAAATAGGCATTTATGAAATATCTTGTATTTTCAGCATATTATATTTATATATTAAAGGTTACACTGTGTTTAGGAAAGAGTTTATACTAGGCAGTGTATAACTAACAAGTGTTTCGGAAGAAGTAAATAATTTGGAAGCTATGTAAAGCCAAGTTTCATCAAGTTATGAGGGAGTTACAGACTAACTGTGCTTGATTGTAACTTCATCTGCAACTCTGTTGTTTCCATTGCAATGTGCAGGTGCCAGTGACAGGATGACCTTTATTTATTGCATAACAACTTTATGGAATCTTCTCATTGGTTGACCAAGTTCATATGATCATTTCTGAAAAGTACAAAGGCAGCAACGTGTGATCCCTTTAATCATGAGGGCCATTTCAGCTGGGGAAATTGAAAATAGTTAAACTTTTGAGGCACCTATGGTGGGTCAGTCATGGTAAAGACAGTTTTCATAATGGGAAACAGGTTCAGGCACCGTTAAGACAAGTTTTCATTACATTAGGATGTTGTGGATGTTTGCCACCAGCTGCATGTAGACTACCTACAATTGTATGAAAACCAGACATAATACAGACAACCATTTGTCAGTACCTTCCTTGTTTGGGAAACCATCAATTTATGGGTAATAAGTCATCATCACAACATTTTTTGTCACTAGTCCCAATTATTTCTATATCTAACATTTATAAAATAGTGAATGCTCGAACTTTAGATGGATTAAAGCCTATGCCATACATAGATATTGCAAAACTCAGGCAACATAGTTTTAGGGACATGTTTAGAACAAACTGAAGTGGCTACTGAAAATTGATCTCAAAAAATAGTGCAACTGTCTGTTTGGTGTGCCAGTTCCAAATGCAAGATGTGATTTTTTTTCTTGAACCATTGGTATCAATAAGCTGGTCGCGATACAAAGGGTGCTCTTGTCCTAATTTTTTTTATTATTATTGTCAACCATACTTTTCCTCTTTGGATGACAATCTATTTATGCTTACTTTTCATACTTTTCATGCTTTTTATGCTTGCTATTTATGCTATTCATGCATGTAGCCCCCCCTCTCCTATCTCTTAAAAGATAGTTTCCCACTTCACGAGAGCAGATGACAGATGCCCACAATCCTGCTTTTTTCAGACTTATTTGTAATTTATTTGTTGAGCGACATTCTGGGTTAATCAGTGATCCTGTTTTGCATCACTTAACTTGTTCCTTTATTGTTTTTTCTCTGTTGTCCTTTACAGTAGCATCACTATGCTCCCAAACCACTATAATAATTTTTCAGCAACTGTTACTTTGTTTTGAATTCCATTTGCGTTATCTCGATCCTTCATTTTGTTTGCTTATTATGTAATCTTAATACAGGTTTTCTTGAAAGCTGGTAAAGCTCATTACTTCCGCAAAGTAGGTTAGAACATGTGTTAAATGTTTAAGTTAGTATAAGATTTTGATCTTGATTTAGCCTTATGAATGCTGTGATATTGTCTTTAAGACAATCCATGGCCAAATATAACTGATATAAAACAAAAATCAGTCTAGAATGGCACAGGAACACTTTAATGTATTTATACTTATCAACTTATATTTCAGCTAGTCAAGCTAGCCATCTCCAGAGTTGTTGGCCAAATAGACTGTTTTTGGCATTCCTTTGAGATGTCAGTCAGGTAGTGTTTATTATCAATAAACATGGCTATACATCATTATCATCATCAATATGAATCATCATAACACTTCACCTCCTTCCTCTCCATTTCATTATTTTCTATTCATCAATTTCTGACTAGGGTTTTTTGTGAGTGTTGGAGGGTATCTAGTGGAGCAATGCAATCAAAGCTTAAGTTGTATCAAATTTGTATTTTTTAAGCTAGTATCAGCAAAGAAATCCAAAGTTTTCAAACATGCTCACATGTTCCATAATTGATTTTAAGTTGGAAAAAAGTGCTTATGCCATCACTGGAACTCTTTAGTTTCTTTGTCTTTAAATTGGCTTTAAGCAGTCGATGATGAGTTCAGGTAGTCCAGGCTTTCAGCAGTCTCATTGCTCATGTGAGTCCCCATCTCCATAACCAGCCCACATGTCCATAGTCAGTCCCCATCTCCATAACCAGTCCACATGTCCATAGTCAGTCCCCATCTCCATAACCAGTCCACATGTCCATAGTCAGTCCCCATGCTGCAAGAAAGCTACTCCAAACACAGTCTCATAGAAATAGAAATCAGTTAGTGACTATTGACAAAATCATGCGTAATATGTTCAACTAGTTATCCATTACATGGTAGATTCTTGGAAAATGTTAAAAGTTAACTATAATACCCCAGAAATTAATCCAGACTTGAGTTATCTAGGCATTCTTCAAGGTAAACATTGATGCATATACGGCACCAATTTATTTAAGGTTCTTGTCCTTAAAATGAGTTACATGTCTATAATTAGGTGCAGCACTTTTAAACTCAGTTTAAAATATTTTTTGTTGTAAACCTTTGCCTTTGAAGGTTTGTACAGCTTTGCACAAAAACATTTCTAATCAGAATGAGTTTAGCAAAGTAACAGTTCAGAGACTTTAGGGTATTCAAAGTTTCATGTTTCGCTAAGTATGATTACATGAAAAATTCACCCCTCAATATCAAAACCTATTGTAATGCAAAGATAAGGTAAACAGAATGCCAAGACCCCATGATTCTGGATTTGTCAATAGCAATATAGTTCTCAAAATATGTGTGAGGAAGTGATTGTCTCACAACATGATGAATGTTCACCATCAATAGCAATATAATTCTTGAGGGGATGTGGATATCAAGAACTCTTTCTTGACTCACGCATTATGTGACCAGAGACTTCATTCCCATTTCATCAGCTTGATGCAAAGATATTAATCTGACAAGTACTAGAAACAGAATCATTAGCTGATTATAGTTTCTTCACTTTGCTCGGAAACAGCTTCAAATTTTTATTGCACATACAACTGGCCTGTTTTTGTTGAGCTCTTTGACAGAAACAGTGCTATAAATTGGTCATCTACAGCTTAATAGACGCAAATATTTATTTCTTTGAAGGGCCTACAAGATACACAGGAGTTTCCATAAAAGTGCCCTCAAATGACTGTGAATCTTTTGAAAATCTTGTACATTTTGTAGACACTGTTATATTGTTGTCTGTGCTCTTTTCTTCACCTTGTAGCTTGACAACACCAGCAACCTTATGTTGTTTTGCTGTATTGCTGATTGTGTTGCCAGTGTGTTTATTGAAATGTTTTGTACCATCATATACAGGATCTAGTAATCAAGTAATACTAATAGGTATTTTGTCACATGCTTTTTATCAGCAGCAGATGCAGATTATTATGAGGAAGTTTTGACATACCCAACAAAGACATTCTCCATTATTTCTATGATCAGAGTTGAACACCATGCATCCACCCACCCACCCATGTATCTGTATGACATGCAGAAGATCTGTTAATAATCTTCAAACCCTGAAGTTTACATGAGATATGTATATATTTTTATGGGTTGAAATTCGTTTTTGTCCTTCAAGAAAAGTTTTGAAGCTAGTCACCACTTGCATTTAAGAGTAGAGATAGTGACGCTAGAAATAGTACAAATGTGATATGTATATTTTCATACTAATAGTTTTGTAGCACTTTTGTCCTGCTTGATTGCCTTTAGTGCTTTAAGATCATATGGCAATTCATAAGCAATACCATTTTTGATGCTCAGAAGGGCAATCAGTCTTGGTGCTCTCCACATTTCCAGAAAGTTATTTTTGGAGAGCCTGCAGTAGCAAAACCATTTAGTACTACTAAGTAGGGTTTTTCATCTGAGTCATCGTAAAGTAGGGTAATGGTCAGAATGGAATAGGGAAAGGAAGCAACACATGTTAGTCATCTGTGTTTTTAAATGCCTTTCAGAGTGCCTGATTGGTCGGTGTCTATGTTATGTTGTTATCCTGTGTAAAAACACAGCAAGGTAACAGTTTTGTTCCTTCCTTTTTACACTTCATCCTGATGACTTTGTACTCCAGGGAGTGTCAGACGAGAAACCTTGAAGTACATACACAGTTTAATTACTTCACGTTATCTCAGTATACTATACAATTTATGAGATACTTTTATAGATTTGATACTGTCCAAGTCTCTTTTAGATGAAATTGACTCATAAAGCAGATATTTTTATTAAAAACTTTGCCAGCTTGCTTGGCATGTAAATGTATTATTGTGTCTTCTGGTGTTTCTGGTGAGACGTTGCCTACCTTAATCCTTTAGAAAGGTTCCTATTGATGGAAACTATTCTACTTTCTTTTACTGTAGGGTTTGGTGGTGAGAGCAGAGAGAGCCAGAATGGGAAAGTTTTTATCCAAAATATTTGGAAACAAGGAGATGAGGATACTCATGTTGGGTTTAGATGCTGCTGGAAAAACTAGTATCCTTTGAAGTGTTTATTCTGTGCATAGATAATTCTTATGTTTCTCTTTGTACTCACTGCTGTTTCTTACCACAAGGTGAGAGAGTGCAGGTTTTTTGATAACATGAAATTTTGTGACACCCCCACGCCCACCCCCGCTAGTTGTGTTATGATTTATGCAGTGAGGAGGGGGAGAGTGTTGAAGTCTTACACCCCTATAGTATCACCCTGCCTCCACCACCCTGAAGATGTAAATATTTAAATAATGGACTCTGGCACATGCCAGGTAATGCTACCATCTGACTTCACATTTTAATTGCATTTTTACCAGCAATGTGGACATTTTCTGGTCCAAGTGCCTGAGCATGTTATTCAATATTTGCACCAGATGAACAGCCAACTGTAATAGATACCAATGATCCAGGAGCAGATGTTTTGACAGGATTTTGTTGAGTCAGTGAGACACAAGGGTGGCTGTGTTTAACCCTGCCCCATCATTATAAAGTCTTACACTAAATGTATGTCCACCTGAAATGTTATACAAACTTATGTTTGTATACTCAGTTATTATATTGGGATGTTACTATAGTGTTATGTTTGATTTAGAAGCCACTAACAGAGAATAGAAATCAACATAAGGCTAAAATCTGTGTACATGGAGGTAACAGTTTCATCTCCACAGCAGTTTCTCAGACATATCTCAATCAAATTCTTGTGGCTTCTGATTGATTTAGTTTTTGCTGTTTGGTGGACAAAACTAGTCTGCTGTCCTTGCCATTACAATGGAGGAATTATTATTATTTTTCCCATGTGAGGAGATATTTTAGGAGGATACAGATAAGAAGCTTTAAAGTTTATTATAAAGTAGTGTACCATGCTAGGAATGCAAAATTTTGAAGTATTTTGTGGTTTTTTATTGAAAATGTTCTTCAGACTTAGGATCAAGGGAAAGTAGGATCAAGGATATGTGTTTACAGAAGGCATAAAGATTCCCAAGAGCAAAATGGCATGATGAGAACATGCCATGGCGATGCTGTGTCATCTCTCAGACTCTGGTTATCCTTTGAGCCTAGTCTAGAAGTGGTTCTCTGGTATAGCCAGTAAACTAAAGTATACTATAGTTAATTTTTCTTTGCAGCAGAGTGATGTATTAAGTTGAACCTGTAGTATTCACTTTTTGTAACATCCTGCTACACAATCTCAAAAATCGGCAATGAAAACATTTTCCTGATATTTTTTTCTCAAAATTGCCAAAGCTGCAATACAGATAGTTTAAAATCAAAGCAGAGTTATACACCAATAGAACTCATTATGTTATGGTAGCGTATTCAAGGGGTATGATGCCATTAACACCTTACAAGGTCTCATATATTGTCTTTTGTCAGTTATCTTCAATAAAATATTAGAAGACTTGTTCATCTTCTTGGTTAGATTGTAGCTTGTGCATTCACTGTAAGCAAGGGTAGCACCTTGAAACATGCTCTGGCCTTCTGTCAGTATATGTGACTAAGTAGGAAAGATCATCAACTTTTGCATGTTAAAGTATATTGTATTTACCAAAGAAATTGTGTTCAATTGGTCACTTGCAGTTTGAGAAATGTTTTAATATGCAACTGTAGGCAAAATCAGTTTTTTGCTCTTCAGTGGCAGGAGACCCCCTGAAATTGTTAAGCCAAAGATTAGGAGTGATCGTTTTCTTTCTTTACAATCCATCAAATTTAAAGCAGAGTTGAGTGATTTTAATGTCTTGGTTAAATATTAATATGATGGTTGTAATGCATTCAGTTGAAACTCTGATTGAATTAGTTTCACGGTTTATTTCAGTTTCCAGCACAGTTTCTCTTTTTTGTTTAGAAGCTTTAAAAGGAAACATCACCAATAGGGCCTGTGTAATGGATATGGCAAATTGGGAGATTGTGTGTATTTTTTAGTATTTGCATTGTTCCGAAAGATTGTATGGTTACAACAGTTGTCAGATTGTTGTTGTTCACTTAATACCACTTTTGGCAGATGGTCTCCTCAGTTCCCTCCAGTATCAGAAATATAACTATAATTACGATCATCAGAGACACATTGCAAGTGGTTAATGCACCCACCACTTCTTCTTCTTGTTCTTTTTCTTTTTCTTCTTCTTCTTCTTCTTCTTCTTCTTCTTCTCTATCCCATAACCATTTTTGAAGGCCGCTGGGGCGCTGTGGTACTCTGAAAAATAACGTCTCTCCACATCTCTCTGTACTCTGCTGACTGTAGGGTCTGTTGTGGTACCCAATACTATCAACTGTATATGTAATTTGGTTTATTGTAAAAATAGCTGCTACCCCAGCTGCTTGATAACGGCTCTTCTAAAATAGTAAATGAAAGAGACCAGAATCTTTGTTGGGAATTAAATGATTTGGTGTAGCTGCTACAAAGTTAATAGGTACTTAAATCGCCAGAAAAGGCTGACTCCTTTTCTCGTGTCAACTTTAAATGCACGTGTAAAATGTTATGATTACAAATGTGGAATTCTTGTGATTGAGAAAAGTGTTAGGATCGCTTTCTTTATAACAAGTGTTGTTTTTGGCAAGTCTAGAAGGAATGTCAAACATTCCAAAGGATTGCTGTGAATGGCTTCAATTATTTATAATACTCCATGGTGTGGTGTACATTTAATATCAGCATCTATAATACCAAAGTTGGAATTTGGATAGTTAGGCTTACATATACACAGAGTAGATGCTGAGTCCTGGATGGTAGGCAAAAATTGATTTGATGTAGACACTGCTGTTTTCAGCAGATGTCTGCTATGAGTTATCAACCTGCTGGTGTATAACAGCTGCTTAAGTCATATTTATTGACATGTAATAGTGACAGCTGATTGATTTGTCTTGTAAGTCTGTTGTCTACAGTTGTAATAATAATGCATGTCAACATGTCAAGTTCAAGATTAGTACGGCTGCCAGGTGTATGATGTGATAATACCATGATCATCAGATATCAGATCCGTTGTTTTGCAGATTATCTTATCGCCAAAGGATATCCAGACCTTGTGTACATTCTTGTTTGGATCAGAACATAAAAGTTTCCAATGTTATCACTTTTTTTGTCATCCTTTTTATGAACGTAAATCTATTGCACTGATTTTGTTTTAATTTATAGACTTTTGTTAGTTGTGACAATTCCTTTGAAGATGGCACCAAAACATTAAGATAACAATTTGCGATCCTTGTTTTTGTGTACATTGCTGTATAATTTTGTTGTTTTGTTAATTATATTGTTTCACATACGTATGTATCAAGTTGAGATTCAATTTGCCCTTTCCTCCACCCGTCTCTAAATATTTGTAAATATTTGATAAATTACGGCAGGAATAACTTGGAAAGGATAATATCACTATTCATTTATAAGTTAATAATTTGGTGCTTGAAATGTATTGATGTGTAGGAATAAAAATAGAACTGGTTGTGTAAAAAGCATAATGCACACAGGACCTAATGACAGCACATATTAAATGAAATATTATATTAAATGTTATTACAGGTAGTATATTCCCTTTTTTGACATTACTGACATAAAAAGATTGTAAAGTATAGAGCAAACTATATTCACATAAATAATAATGATATTCTACATTTCAACAATGTTACATCTGTTGAATTAGGTAATTTAATGTAAGGGACATTCACAGAGTATGCACACATGAAGGGCAGAGGTGGGTTTGCTATTTAACATGCTAGGGGTATCATGTCAAATGAATACGCACGATTTTTCAAAAATTGAAAGGGTCCCAAAATTACTACATCTTTTAAGAGCAAATCTACACACAACTTTCGAGAATTTTTTAATCATTGTTGAGTTAGTCAATGATTGGGCTTGTCACATTAAAGCCGATGAGAAATGATGCTACAATGCAGCTTACTGCCGATAAGATTTTACTGCAGACTAAAAACAAGTGTATAGCAGTTGTCCAGCTGCCAACCAAGCTTCAAAACAATGCGTTTGGAACCATGCTAACATCTTCCAACTACAGAACAAATCATATAACTTCGTAGCTATTTCCCTTCAAAACGATCATGGCATCTGATAGTTGCAGCCAGTGAAGTGGTGACGGTCTCACAATGTGAGATCCAGCCCTACTGTAATGGCCTTTAACAGTTTCTACTGTGCTTCACCGTATCAGGGTGTCAAATTGGGACATGGCTGACATGGCCAAAAGCCTGAATTCCCTGGAATATGCTTGCCCTGTTTGTAGACTCCCAGGGGTTGACTCGGAAAAATTATGTGGAGCAGCAGGGTAGATGTCACTTGTAAATCGCTTTTGGATATGCCTAAAGTATAAAGGCCACTATATCAACACAAACTTGTTGTCAACTTCTGGGAAGTTTGCGCATATGTACTTTGTGAATGACCCCATGTGCTTCTAATCAAGTTTCTGCATCATAATCTTTGTGCATGATATTATAGGCATGTAAAAGTATCTTCCTTAACCCTAAATAGCAATTCTATATAAATTAAAATTGGGACAATCAGTAACAACAATTCCGACTGTAGGATTTAATGTGGAAACAGTTACCTATAAAAATGTGAAGTTCAATGTTTGGGTAAGTGTCGTTGATGTTTTAATTATGTAAAGTTTTTCAAATGATAGATTTTGTAATTTACTTTATAACCCCCACCCCCAAGAGTATCACGTGATCAACTTACAACCCCCGTGACCTATAGAGAGTGGACAGAGAAAAGTTGTGAAAGCAGTTGAGTGATTTGGACTACCTTTTTGTAGAAAGTAATTGAATGGATCTGAAATAACTGGATAATTAAGGGGAACCCATCTGATAAGGATTATTAGTAAAGAGGGCTAGAGGTTATTGGCCAGTTTAAGATACCATGAAATCAGAATGTTTGCAGAGATAACCCCAGTGGCAAACTACACATTATCTGTCAGAATTAACAGGTGACACGTAAATGGAAGAAGGCAGACAAGTCAAAAGGTATCGGACTATTCTCTTGAATCAGTTTTCTGCCCCTTGGAATGCAAAAAAAATCCCTTGGTAGCAGACATTTGAGTACGTGTATTGTTGTTCTGGTGAAAATGGAGGCATAATTACAAATTGATTACATAACATTAATATTATACACAAGTGGGTAGAAGAGTGAATATTTTTGGCCAGACAGACGTGCCTGCCTGCCAGTAGACATGAAAGTAAAGGCTAAATTCACAGTTTCCCCTACAAAGCATATTTGAACTCATCTGTTGTGGACAGTAATTAGCTACCATGTTTGTAACTGTGTGTTATTCGTCAAATGGTAAAAAGTATCGAGCAATGGTTATGTTTATTATATCATCCTTTGCTACCTTTGATGTACACCTTGTCTCACTGTAAAGGGATGTTGTCATTATCATCAAAACCGTTTTTCGGTATTTATCCTTTTGTATTATGCTATTCTTAGCCTCCATTTTTTGTTATGATGTACATCCTTGCAGGCCAACTTTTTGGTAGTTGTTATAATCTTTCCAGGCGGGTTTTCCCCTCCATTCTTTACCCTTCTCTCTCTGCCTTCCAAGTCAAGAGTTCTATGTTCTCCTCACAGGAGCATCCTCTTCTTAAGGGGAAATGCAGTAAAAGAGTTTTCTTCCTCTTAGTTTTCGAGATATTTAACCGAAATTTGTCAATCGTCATGGCAATTTCCAAACGCAATCAGACCGCTCGGGTCCAGACTCGGATGATGCAAAATCATGAGCATGCTTCAAGTAACTGATGACCTGTCTATAAAAGCGCTGTTTTCGTATGCGTTCGTTTGAAGCGTATAAAAAACATATTGTGGAACAAAAGTCACAGCTTTTCAAGTTGCATTTATTTATTTATCCCTTGAGCCCAGGTTTGCCTCTGTTATGTCTCTATAATAATATTATGTCATTCCTCGTGCATTATTTCTTGACCAATATAAGCTGTTTTATACAAACTGAAACTTGGGCAATCAGTCACTACCATCCCAACAGTTGGTTTTAATGTGGAAACAGTGACATACAAGAATGTGAAGTTTAACGTGTGGGTGAGTGAACTTATGTGTGAATTTATTCCTGTAAAGGATGTTTTCAAACTGTTGCTTGATACAATCATTATTTATGCCACGTGGTTATATTATAGTACTGTTAATTAAGTCATGGTTATCGAAGAACAGGCTGTATTCCATCTTCTCTGTCGTTCCTTGTCACCCTCGTACCCCTCTTCCCTGTTGCCCACGTCTTGGTGACCGTGGTCTCTTCCCCGTGTCCCTTTGAGCCGCTTACCATCATCTTTTTTATCCTTTCCCTCTCCTCTTTTGACCTATTTTCCCTCATCCCCTTGATTCGCTTACACGCTTCCCCTAGTCCCTTAGACACGCTTCCACTAGTCCCTTAGACACGCTTCCGTACACCATCGTCATCCTCCTCCGCTTTCCCCATTGACCCACGTCCACTTATCCCATTAACCCTTTTCCCCGCGTCTCTTTAACCCTTTACCTTATTATCCTTTAACCCTCTTCCCCTCGTCGTTTTGACCCTCTTCCCTTTCCCATTTTGACCCCATTCTTCGCATTTTTCCGACCCTCTTCCCAACGTCCACTCTACTATCTTTCCAGCTTCTCTTTGACTCTATTTCCCTCGTTTCTTTGACACTGTGATTCCCTTCCCCTCGTTTCGCGTCGCTCTCCTCTAACTGTTTCTCTCGCCTCTTCTACTCCGATGTTCTGCTTAGAACCTTCTACACTGTGCCTTCTTCTTCTCTTATCGTACATGTATCTATTCTATCCCATGTGGTTCATGTTTAGTCATCTTGCTCCTACTCACCATTTACACTTCTTTTGATATGATATGGCTTGCTGCTGTTAATATTTACCTTTTCACATGTCAATTTGTGTACTTATATCTCATTTTGTTGCTATTGCAGGATGTTGGTGGCCAAGATAAAATTCGACCGTTGTGGCGACATTACTACACTGGCACGCAAGGCCTGATATTTGTAGTCGATTGTGCAGATAAAGATCGAATTGATGAAGCACGGCAGGAACTTCATAGGATCATCAATGATAGAGAAATGAAAGATGCAATCATACTTATTTTTGCAAACAAGCAAGACTTACCGGACGGTAAGACTGAAAACAGTTTTGATTGACTATGTTAGGGCTGGAGTACTTTTGTCTGAGTCGAGGGCAACCACTATCTTGTACCTTTGATAAATGTGCTGAAGCTCTTCATCCCTACCCCCAACCCTACCACCCAGGATTTTTCTACCTACAGCCCTTAGTTCCACATTTATTGTTATAGGTGCTGTGGCTGCTGACAATCGTGGACAACTAACGAAGCGCCAGCCCAACACTCCTCATCTTCACTGCCGTCCTGTTTAGTCAGCTCTTTCTAGCAATTTGTGTTTGCTCCTTTCCAGATATTGGTCAGCAACGTAAGTCGTTGTCTTCTTCCTTCTGATCTCCCTTCTACATCCTTTATGTTTTCCTTCCCGCCATGCTTCACAACCGTCCATTCCCTTCATCAGGTTGAATCGCTCAATTCTTTTTTCCTGCCTAGAACTACTTCAGTGCCAACTCTGACACCACATTTACTGTATATTCCAGCGTGCGAGACGCAGCGCGTTTAAGCCGCACTTTGCCTACTTTACCACGATAGATTATGTAAATAGATACGATGTATGACCTATAAGCCGAGTCTTTTTCACAGGAAGAAAATAATAGCTTTTTTACCGAGTTAAAAGGTAGACGCCGGAAGATTTCATAGAAACCGGTGGTGACATTTTCACTTTTCTCTAGTATGCCTTCAACTTTGAAGATTTCATAATATTTTATGAGGTATGCTTTCAGAAATGGCGTAAAGATGCAGTACCTTGACTGACCATAAGATTCCAATTCTCATCAGATGAGCTGCGGAGGTGACCAAACTTTGGGGAGTTTATCGTAAAAGCTGCACTTTCCACGCAGGAAAATACAGTAAATTATTGCCAATCCCCACAACATTGCGTTTCTGATGTTTCTAAGTGACAGGTTAAAATCGACCAGATTTAAACTTCAATCGATCTCTTCCCTAAGCCAATGGTGATCTTGTTACCACAGAAGACTCATTTCATCGGGAAAGATGCTTTATATAGAGAGATTTCTTGTAGACTTCCTAGTGATAGGGTCGTCACAGAGTCTGGGAGATTCTGTACTGAACTCCTTCGTCACTTCTTCCGTCACACGTTACCCAAGTGCCGATATATTTAAACTTATCCACGTTTTCAACTATCACTATATCCAGTTGAAGCTTACACTAGCTCCTCGCCCTTCTGACTGATCACCATACCTGCCGTTGGTTACCAAACTTCGTTCACCTTATTCACGATTGTTTCTATTTACCGCCCGTATCTAATGTCAGCATCAAAACGGGACCCTCGAAGCACCTGGTTTCAACTAGAAAGGCCTTTAGTTTAATGTTTGCTTATTATGCCACGCGTAACATGTGTATGTCTTATCAATGTTTTGGATTCATCTGTTACCTGTGATCTACCTACTTTGGGGGAAAGTTGGTCACAAACAACACGAGTATTGTGACGTGTGAATCTTGTTAAGTTCTTAATTTCCGTCAGTATGCTTTTTTGTTTTTGCTGATACTAGCTGGATGGATTAGTGCAGCAATAGCCTTAATTATTGGTAACTGGTAGTAGATTTGTGTCACGAAGAATGACCCATATTTTTACATCGATAAGCGAGTTTCCTGTACATTTATAAACCCTTAGTATGCGTGACAATGGACTGTTTGCACCGGGATGTAAAGCTGCAGTGGTATTGCCTTTGTGATATGCTCGCGTTTAACGTTTTACCGTGATATCCTGATGTGCCAAGGGCTAGTTTTTACTCGCTTAGTTACCAGTCACGATACTGAACGCAGCAAGGAATCTTATTCGAGCAGAGTAGCTTTTCCGGTTAGAAGCTTAGTTGCTCAGCGATTTTGAAAGGAATTTTTAAAAGTTTTTCCAATGAGGATTATATGAGAACAGATTTCTTTTCATTTCATATTTTCTATGAATAACTGAATTTAAAAACATACTTATATAAATTTCAAGGGAAAGAGGGGTGGTGGCAGCCTTTTTAAAATGCTGGTGTTTTTTGAGAAAGTGGATATTTAAGATTTATCCAGCTCACGTTTAAAGTGGTATTTTGAATAGTTGTGAAGCATTGTACCGATGCAATGCGGTAAAGGGATGTCATTTCATATCTTAAACGATTTTCATGCAGTTCTTGATATTTGCTTCAATTCGAGGGACAGAATTGTCTTCAATGGTTGGTTATATTGCACATATTCCCCGTTTCAAGTGTGCTTCCCTGTTGTTCGTAGCTATTCAAACCTTTGACGTGTTTGTCTTTCGAGCCTCCTTCTGTACCATGTTTGATGCTAATTCGTCTATGGGAGATTCCACATGCTTGTTTCTACGATGTGATCGTGTCTTGAGACTGAGAACTTAGCAGTCTTCACGACAATCATATTTTGAAGTCAGTAGATCTGAGGTAAATTGTTGATATTTTGAAATGATGATAGTGTCGCTTGTAAAGTTGTGGGGTCCCTCCCACATTGCATCCGCCGCATATTTTGGTATCATTTTAACAGTGATCTCCGAAAGGGCTGTAGCAAGTATAAGATTTTGTGAAGCAGTAGCTGCAGGCATCAAGTGCTCACATACTCATCAAGTGCTCACATACTCATCAAGTGCTCACATACTCATCAAGTGCTCACATACTCATCAAGTGCTCACATACTC
>JAAAKL020000137.1:0-18495 GCA_010016065.2 Carybdea cf. marsupialis auct. non (Linnaeus, 1758)
AGGTGCTCACCTGAATCATTTAGGTACTCACCTAAGTACTTAGGTGCACACTTAAAGTTAGGGAGAACCGAGAAACCGGGCCCTGTACTAAGCAAACGATAGCAGCTTTTGTCATGTCCATTGTCTCCAGGCGTTCCGCAATCAGTTGAGCAATCTCAGTTTTGAAAAAGGTCTTCAGTATTGAACTTATTACGCAAGAGTAGTTTGCAACTGGAGTAGCGATTAATGCCATCATTGTAACTTGTACGGGCAGTTTGAAGACCCCCCCTAGCTACAGAACAGCAGCTTGACGCCGCGTTATACAAGCAACACGATGGAGTCCAAGGTATGTTTTGTTTATTGATGACATTATTCCTCTTTTAAAAGGATCACAATGGAAGTTATTCCTACTCAAAGGCGGTAGGAATATCGCGGACTTTGTCACGGTGGTATGTTTTTCAGAGGTCGATAACCATCTACACAAATGTGCTACCGTTGTTCTACATCATATGGTATGCAACGATACTAGGATAATGGGCCTGCTTTACTGACTTGTTTCAGGTTCACATTTCAAGCTGACAACATGAAAGTTTGGCACTTTTTCATGTACAGGTCGTTATTGATTTCCAAACAGCTGCATGCACCGCCATAGCTTTCTGGGTTCCTCAGTATAGTTATGGGCGTCAGTAGAGGGGGTATACGTAATTTGCCCGTGTGAAAAGCGCTCTTATGGAGAAATTGGCTTTGTAAATTATTTTAATTACGTTCTGCCACTTTAAAGTAGCACTCCCCCTTGCCCCTCCCCAAGAAACTTTCTCGAACGCCTATGGCTGGTATATATAGTAGACTGGCCTGAAGCACACTGCCTGGTCTGTTGTCCTTTTTTGGATTTCCGTGCTTTGAAAACCATTGACCATGGTTCAACCCTAGTGGTTGGAAGCTTTGACAATTTTGTACGTTGAACAACATCTAAAATATCCTTTCCCCCCCCCCCCCCCCCCCCCCTCCCCCCCCTCTCCCTTTTCAACATCATCATTTATGTGTGGCTCCTTAAGTGATTTTCCCAGAAAAAGTGACATAAGACCATATTTTTACCGTATATGTGAACTTGCTAATGTTTTCTACTAAATCAAATTGTATAGGTTAAAATTATTCATAGATGCAACTTTGAAAATCTGATTTAAGGCAATTTCACCCATTAATGTTGACAAATAGTTGAACCAACCTAAGTGCAATGCTACTAATGTAGTTGATTTCTTCATAGTTTACAAACTATACAACATTCCTAATCCTTTGTGAACTGCCAATACCAAGGCCATAGTCAGAGGTCAATTGGATACTACATAGTCAACATGTGACTACCTATTTCCCATCAATAAATCTTACTTGTTGGAGTTGAAATTTGTTATAAAATTTTTATGATATTGTTACGCATTCTTTGGCATCCTTTTCCAGAATAAATTACTTCATAGCTTATTGCAGGTTTAGCAGATGAATCTGTAATGTTTTGAGTAGCAACAGAGAGATGATGATAAAAACATGACAAGTGTGTATCAGTTATACAGCAAGTGATTTGTTTCATATTTACAGAGTATATATATATTATATGTCAATATTATGTCATAGTACACAAGTACTTCCATTTAAGCATGGATTATATCTAACACAGTGCTAACAGGGAAGTATCACTGACTAGCACGGAACAAATCAAGCTGACAGATGCTCAATCAAACATGATAGCAGGAACTTATCATTACAGAATCAGCATCATAATAATTTGTTTTCTATGTTTACAATCATCTAAGATGTGATGTATCACTTAAGTATACCACCAGTACCAGTCTCTGAATCTTTACCATGTCTGGTACAGGAATAGTTTTATGTGGTTGTAATGTCTTTGTTCAATTTAGAGAAAGGAAGCAGTGCAAGAGTGAGTTACATTGTCCAAATTTCGATTTCTTGTCCATACATACAGCTCTCAGAAGTCTGCCAAGAAACAAAACCAAAGGAGTTTAGTTCTCCTCATATGCATCTGAGGTGACAACAAAATTGTGTGCTATGTGCAGTCCCTATGTGCAGGTCGTGCCTGGAAACACCCAACTATTCCCACCAATTTTTGTGATGTCTGGCCCTATCAGCTCTCTGCATTATCCCAATCTTCTTGTTGAATCAAATAAGCCTGTTTGTTCTCCTCCAAATCCCTACTTTGAACACATTATTCCTTTTGTTCCACCTTTTTTAGTACCCAAGGTGTTCTGGCACAACCTTTTGTAGTAGAAACTCTTGTAAATTTTGACTGGGCACGGATTTAAGGCTCATAAGGTGACTGACTGAAGCCAAGGTATTCCAAATCAGTTTGGCACCCAGCTAAGGTACAGACAGGAAATCAACGTAACCCACCCAAAAGAGAGGCCAGTTCCTTACAAATCATGCAACAAAGGTAAGACATCAGTGATGCCAGTATCACATTGTCGCCAACTTGACTTTTCTGAATGAAAACACAAGTGAGACATCATCTCCTTCAATATCAACATGAATACTGTGGATTAGTTATGCGAACATCCATTCAGCTTGCTAAGACACTTATAATATATCTAGCAAGTAAGTTAGTTTGTGTTGAAGGGAAAATATCATTGTCAAATGGTGCATGCTATTGTGTCATATGATACATGTTATTGTTTCGTAAATAGTTTTAAATTATAGTTACGATGAGTTCCACTCCCCCATTCTAACACATTTCAGTAGTGGAAATGGAAAATTCTCCTTACACCCCGGCCTGTAGCTGGCAGCATATTGCAGGGGAGGGGGTGTATGGGGAAAGCACAGTTCCTGTATTTTGAAATAACTTCTATTATGCAAGAGGGAACTAATAGACAAGTATAGCTGTAATTGAATACTGAGTCAATAAAATATCAATTACCAGAAGTCGAGTAACAATCAGACACTGACTTTGAAACAAATACTCCGTCAAATTTTTCGTCGAGGGGGCAATGCCCCTAAAAATCTGACAATTGAGGGGAATTCCCCAGTGCTCTAACCCCCGCATTCACCGGCCTATTTACATCTACTAGCATTGTAAATTTATAGAATTCCCAAAGTATTTACATTTTCTGTTACATGAAATTGAAGTGAACACCCAGAATTTTCAGGCACGAGCCGCCGCTGGCTATGTGCTTGTGCAAATGTTGCATGTAATAAAATTGTTTTCTCCTTATATCACTATTGTACATTGGGAAGCTCCTACTAAGAACAAGCAAAGTTCTTTGGAGTTTCAAACTGTACGTTAACTATACTAGGTAGATGTATTCTACACACATTTTCAATGGTAAACTCAATATTGTAATTTTATGATGCTAATTCTGAATCAACAACCTCCTCCTGATAAAACTGAATATCTGATTTAATAATGAAAGATGTAGAGTAGTGATAAAAAATTTCCAGGATATCAATCAATAAAGGGGCTACTATATTTGGTTAGGTAGTAGAACTTGCAATAGCTAAACTGAAGTTTGATAGTGATGTTATGTATTTACTGATATAACAGAAATAATTAAGTGCCATCACTTAAAATTTCAATAGTTTTTATAGTCACAAACCACACGAGTGGATAGTTATCTCACTTTATGCAACCTCTAATATGCCACAGAATGTTATAGTGTTATCATTCTGAGAAAATTGTAGTGATTTAAAAATTATTTCTTTATTTATATCAGTGACTTGAAGCAAAGCGAGGGAAAATTCCTAAGTGAAACGAAATACTTTTGGTTTTATAGTAACTTTTGTCACTTTTATGTGACCAACAGACTTCTAGAGACTCAGTAAACATATAAAGCAATTCACAAACAATGTATTTATGAAACTGTTGCAATAAAATAGTCTTCAGAGGTTCCAGGCTTTGTTCCCACCAGTATGTTATGCATTAATGTTTATTGACCAAAAAGTATTCTATGACTGAAGATGTGTTTTGTCAACAAACATGATAAAATTATACATAAAAACTACCATGAAATGACATTAAAAATCATACAGCAACCTAAAAATGCCTTTAGATGAGCTTATTGGGTTTGTGGTTGTATTACTTGATAAAGGTGTTTTAGCTGAAAGCTAGTAAGCTGGGTCATAGGCATTTTTAGGTTTGATGTATATTTTTTTAACTTTAAGGCAAGCAAAAACAAAACTTTTTGCTATACTGTGATAGTACAGGCAATGTTGGGATTGATGCCATTGAACACGTGATTTCCCTCACCAAAAATACCTACTTTACAAATGCACTAAAAAGTACAATAGTAAAGTCAATATTCTGGGAAGTTGATCTTAAATTCTCACCACCACCAGCAACCTAAGTTTCTTGTGTCACTATCAGTTCATCATTGCCTTAATCTAGTAGATAAGATCCATGCCTTCAGATCAAGGTTTCACGAAGGCTAGGCTTCAAATCCTGAAAGGGCCATTGGTGACTGTCGGAAGTGCATCCAGTCTTAAAGTGCTCTATACTCCAGTAGCAAGTCCCATGTACATGGACACCACCAAAGCCCTGGTAAAGGGGAGTGCACAACATTTTCTGTCAAACCTATTCAGCAACCTGTGGATACCACGACTCATAGCTGGATGGAAAGGTAATGCAAGTGCCATTTTCCATAGATAACTTATTAGGCAAACACACTAGCAATGATGAAATACATAATATAGTACTCAATAAATGTGAAATGCATGCTGTGCTGGTGGGGATCAAACACAGGATCTCCCATACCAAGAACACTGACTTTATCATGAACTAGATGTTGCAATGGTAAAGTAAAAACCTTGGAAGTTGATCTTGAATTCTCACCACCATGCCATGTGGCAATATCCAAGTCAGAATTATATAAAGACAAGACATATCTGCTTTCATCACTGTCTTCCTTTTATCTTGCGATTCTGGACTATTGACTCTGTGTTTCATCCAAGGCAAAGATGTCACAACTCTCAAGCTTCTGACTGCTATATCTTTAGGGTGGGTTCTCAAGACTGCCTAGTCATTGCAGGTAGTACCCAATGGCTGTCATCAGGCAGATTGACCCTTGTGGCATCAGCCCCTCTCTTAATGGGAGGTTAGACCTTGATTGGTGCTATCATCCTCCCTACTTTGGCTGGTTTGTCAAGATAACACTATGTAGCATTGTTACAATGCTCCAACACTGTATAGGTTCAATGGGATTCCCAAAATGAGGTGCAAGATTGTTAGAAGCCAAAAGTAGATCTACTAGTTTGCCTGTTGTTCTGGTGAAAATTATCTAGTCATACATTAAGTTAAATATAGTAGTTTAGCCTCCTGCCAGTGGCGGTTTTAGGAGGAGGCCAACAGGGCCATGGGCCTGCTATTACTTCTGAATCTTCTGGCATATAAAATCTCCCCTTTGGAACACCAGATGATAGTTTGCCAGGACTTGACAGCTCTTTATTTACATTTATTGAGAAAATTCTATTTTGTGATGCAACTTAAATCAAAGAATAGTTGCAATGCACAAGCCTAGACAAACTGGTAGTTGCAAAGCTATTGGTCAATGCTATTAAGTCCCTTTTACAAGTTAGTCAGTATCATTGCAGCTCATGGCCTAAACCTTGAAGTATAATAACCCTAATATCTGACAAGCCAAAAAAGAATTAATTTGGTATAGAGTGTGCCAGTGTAAGAAGTAAAGGATAACATTTGTTATCATAACTGCTGAACATTTTTTGACAATGCATAATTGTTAAACCAAACAAGTTATCACAATTGCTGTAACTGTAGTGCTCTGCTAAGCTACAGTCCCTCTTTGATAAGAGTGAGAAATATGAGATGCCATTTGTTTACAGATGAATGGAGGACAAACTGGTGAACAGGTGAAGGAATTGTCTTGAGAGAGGTTGAGGGGTCCTTCATCCTTGGTGCAGAAAGACATTGAAAACCTACTGGACTATCTTAGTAAGGAGGTAACAATGACTCTACACCACAAAGCATGAACAAAAGCAATGGCACTGGAAAGTGAGCTCTGCATGCCAAAATGTTTTCGTGCTATTTGCTACTGAGGAAGAGTTAATGAAGCATGCAGGTTCTCTTCCTGCAAGTGAACGCCAAGCCTGAAGCCCCAAAGCTCTTCATTTGATAAGATGGAGGACCCATGAAAGAGAGAATGAAACATATAATGTTATTCACATGGGAAACTGAAAATTGCTGTGGCAGAGATGTATAGAGACAGGTTAGGCATGCTAGATGTTGCAGAACATAGGTGGATAGGGAATGGAAGACATTAAGGGTAGATTGGAGAAAGTGGCCTCATCTCAAGAAGGGATAATGTGACGTGAGTTGGAGTCAGAACCACAAAACCAAAAGAAGCTAAATCTTTAAACCTTAAAGTTAATACATCTCAGTGAATCACAAAATCTTCATTATTAGACTTAATGCAGCAAGTCAACATGAAAATTATGTTAGTATACAGCCCATCCAACTTAGCCACACGATAAAGAAATGGGTGATTTCAATGATATAGCCCAACAAATGCTGGATGAAACACTGAATAAGACATCACTGCTATTGTGGGAGACTGGAATGCAATGGTAGGGAAGTAGCAGTAAGACAAATGTTAAATTGGCAAGCGTGGTCTTGGGGAGACTTCATTGATTTTTGTTCTGCAGAAATAAGTACAGCTGCACGTAAGGATTAACACCCCCCCCCCCCCCCCAGGTAAGCAGAAACAAAAGCAGGACAATGGGGACATTTATCCGGAAGGAAATATGAAAGAAATTGAATGGTCGCAATGTGTACAAGCAAATATCATATAAAAGACCAGTGAAAACCTTTGATAGTTTTGATAGCGCAAAACTATCTCAAGACAATGAGGCGGAAGAGGTTACCACTGTAGCATATAATCCACGGTAAGACGACATACCAAGAGAAATCTGCGAGTCAACTGGTCAAGTTTGACCTTATGAAAGGTGATTGGTTTAAAGTGAAAGAGGCATGAGGTAAGGGATTTCCCAAACATCCAAAACATCGACTTGGAAAGTTTTGAGAGAGGTAGAACGGATGGACTTGTTAAGATTGGTATGTGACTGCTTATCAATCTACGATTTGCTGACAACACAGCACTGTGCCGCATAAAAGAGGAAGTAATTGAGATTGAATGCAGAGGCTCTGACAACGTTTTGCTTTGGTAAAGGAAGCTGTTCAAAAAATAATTTGTATTAGGGAGAGTCTCAGTGTAAACCTACTTCTTAAACTGAGATTTTGTAATGCTTTCTTTTCAACTAAGTTGCGAGTTATGGACTTTACTCAAAGAGAACCAACGTAGAATTGAGGACTTTAAGGTAAAATGCCCTCCATATACCATAGTCGGAAAGTAACATCAATATCTGTGTTTTCAACTAATTGAGGCATGGATTTTTACTTTAACGCAGTATTTAGGAGAAGAATCTTTCGCGTTTTGCTCATCTTTGTCTCAAAGAAGACCTTGAACTAAGGATCATTGTGAGGAAAATGTAAGGAATTTGGAGAGGGGATTACCAGCAATACCATGGATTGTTTTTTGTTATTGTTGTAAACATGACAATTAGAAGCTTTGTTGAGGCTGTCCGTGCCATATCTGTCAGGTCGCTATAGGTTGTGGAGATTGCACTTTCGGGGATTCGTGACGCCTAAAAAGAAAGACAAGAAAGGAGAAGAAGAGCAAGCTGGTTACAGTTGGCCATTTGTAGCAATTTTGGTTTGTTGTATGGCACTGGTTTATTTTAAACTAAAAATTTTCCATGTTCTAAACGTTTAAAAAGGACCGGATTAAGATAACATAAAATTTTGCATAGATTTGATTTGTAGTGGGAATTCGGTAGTGTTAACTAAATAGAACAAACCTACCGATAATGTAACAAGCGTAGACGATGTTTTATCGTGTATCGAAATTGATTGTATTCCTTTTGATGGTAAGGATCAGGATTCAAGGATTGTAATAGTCCCCGCGCTGCTTGTCACTCGACCTCACGTGGCATCTCAATATAAAGGGATAGATGACAATAATTCCTTTATTCCTTTATATTATATTCTGCAATGTACGTTGAGAGAATCACGAAGGAAACATCATACTCTTCTTCATATTTTGGAATGCATATCTTTTGCGTGCATGAACTTCATTTGTATCAATACTCAGTTTTATTGATGGTAGACATTTGTCACGTCTTGAATCGTAGTCTTGAAGCTACGACTCTAGAATCGTAGTCTTGTGGCTACGACTCAGGAATCGTAGTCTTGAGATTACGACTCAAGAATCGTAGTCTTGGGACTACGACTCAAGAATCGTAGTCTTGAGACAACGACTCAGGAATCGTAGTCTTGAAATTACGACTCAAGAATCGTAGTCTTGGGACTACGACTCGGGAATCGTAGTCTTGAGACTACGACTCAAGAATCGTAGTCTTGAGACTACGACTCAAGACGTGACAAAAATCTACCATCAATGGCATCAACTGAGTCGACGAGCGTCAGAATATTTAGTTCTCAGTTTTATGTAATTGAATCATTTTTCGACATTTATCTTTTAATCTGTGGCACAGCGTGGGTTGCTGGAACGACTAGATGCGGGAGAGGTAATAATTGGAGACGGTGGCTCACTTCTTGCATTGGAAAAGCGTGGTTATGTGAAGCTCGGTCCTTCTTCTCCAGAATGTGTAGTCGAAAGCCCGGACGCAGTAGGACAACTACATCGGGAATTTCTTCGAGCCGGAGCTGACGTCATTCAAGCATTTACCTTTTACGCAAATGAAGAGCGACTGAGTTACAATGCCAATGATCCCGTCGACTATGGGGTAAGCCTGTGTCATTGAATAGAGTGTAAGGCGCGTTTGTTGCTACAACATATATTACAGCTTTACAACTCTCAAAGATCTATACCAAAACGTACTGTGAGGCACCACGAACGTGGACTGTTTTTGTTCCCCAGCATCATTATTTTTCCCGTGCTCCTACATGTTTGTGTTATTGATTTGCGTCCGAGGGTTTGATTGGCCTGCTGTCGTAGCTATACAGATGAATTCATGTTAACCGTTGTAACAGTACCGTAGTGCTCATCGTAGTGCTCATCATTATCCCCACCTCCACCATCATTATCACTACTGTGCTGTGGTCACAATCCAATCATCTTCATTATGATCATCATCATTATCATCGTCAGTATCATTGTCATCACAATCATTGTCATCATCACTATAGTCGTTATCATGATCGTCATCATTGGCATCGTCATCGTCATCGTCATCATCGTGATTATTATCGTCGAATTCATCATCATCATTATCATTACCATCACCATCGTTGTAATCATTATCATTATC
The DNA here is from genome assembly GCA_010016065.2 of Carybdea cf. marsupialis auct. non (Linnaeus, 1758). Classification (NCBI taxonomy): domain Eukaryota; kingdom Metazoa; phylum Cnidaria; class Cubozoa; order Carybdeida; family Carybdeidae; genus Carybdea; species Carybdea cf. marsupialis auct. non (Linnaeus, 1758). Next base: position 9,319 of record JAAAKL020000137.1, read on the forward strand.
CCGAGAGTCATTACCATCATCATCATCATCATCATCATCATCATCATCATCATCATTATCCTTGCTATTATCATCAACGCTCATTGCTTCTTCCTCTTGGTTGTCTTGTACTTTTTAATGGTCATCGTCTTCTTTATCATCATCATAGCCATCGACCTCACTACTACTTTCTCAACTGATTCTTTAGTTAATCAACCCCCATTGAATCGTTTGTTTTTTACAGTGCGCAAACCTGAATAAGGTAGCGTGTGGGATCGCCAGAAGTGTCGCTAACGAAGGAGATGCTCTTGTTGCTGGAGGAGTTTCTCAAGTTTCGAGCTACCGACTCGGAAAATCAAAAGAAACTGTACAAGAAGAGTTTCGCGTACAAGCACAGACTTTTAAAGAAAGCGGCGTAGATTTTGTTATGGCGGAATACATAGAGTACATTGAAGAGATGGAATGGGCCATTGAAACCCTAAAGGAGACGAATCTACCCGTTGTCGCAACGATTACTATGGGTAGTGCAGGCGATCTGGATGGTGTACCAGTCAAAGATTGTGCTGTAAGAATGGCCAGAGCTGGTGCTGATTGTATTGGACTGAACTGTATGTTTGATCCGCAAGAAATCCTGAAAACTATGGCAACCATGATCACGGCTGTGCACGAGGCTGGGCTGCGTCCACATTTTATAGTGCAGGCTTGTGGATACCATTGCCCTGATGCTGGTACCAAGGGTTTCATTTATTTGCCAGAGGCTCCATTTGGTAGGTTTGAGATTTCTTTTTGTATCTATCTTAATGCCTAAGTGGCGAACAGTTTTCTTTTCTCGGCCTTGATATTTTGTTCTTGCTTGCACCTATGAAATTAAATTAGTTTTTGAGTACGCACTGCTGCACAGATTTGTGTCTAATTCAATAAAAAGGGATTCTTCCCTGGTCAGGTACTAGCTCGCCAGATGGTTAACCCTCTAAAATGAGTAACGAATAAAAGATCTAACTAAGCCAAGCTACTACCCGCAATAATATAGCCAGATAAGCCTACTGTGATTTGACTGAATGCCAACATCGCGTGGAAAGTGAGGTTACCAATTTGATTTGAGCTCGCAAAACTTTTCTTTTAGTGAGTGTATAGGATCAGAATGCAGGCAACAGTTTCCCTTTCATCATTTCATAACAACAGATGTATCGGCAAGATCAAGAAGATTTCTCCTGTTAAGCATATTCGTCTTCCACTTTCTTTTTACAATCAATTTCATTTCGATTTCCTTGTTAGTAGCTGCGCTAAGTTCTGAAATGTTTGGGATTTTGTGGGAACTTGAAAGGTACAACTCTACTTTATCTATCAAGAGAAAAAGAAAGCGAAGTCTTCAAATTCATGTAGTGATTACTTTGACTGCCACAAAGAAAACCTTAATATAATTACACCCCGTACATGCACATGCACACACACACACACACACGCACGCGCTCGCACACACACACACACACACGAAAGGTACTCCCTACAAATCTTTCAAGGTTTTTGTCGCAAGCTCTCGTCATCAAAAGTGAGCCACTTGGTTGAGACAGTCTTTGGCATGATCATAATTAAGCACCTGGGTTTTTCGTTTTATATCTTTCAGTACCAGGTTGAATGGCAAACGTGCTACAAAGCCACGACTGTATTTAGGGTACACTGGGTTCGTGTCTGAGCACTGTGGATCTGGAAATAGGAGTTGAAAGTCGCCAACAAAGAGGATTCTACTTCGTTTTACGAACGCACATGGCAGATTCATCTTGCAGTTCGCAGCGTTGTTTATCATAAAGTTCTTCATCTACATGTTTACCCAGACACAATGAACTAGGAATCAAAACCATCGACAATCGATCATTCATATCGAGCAGGCTAAAAATTGACTGATGTACTCGGCCAGTCTTCTTGGTTATTGATGTCTCCTTACCTTACCAAACACAACACTGACGATAATAGTCCGCCAAAGTAATTTTGACAAGTCATTGATACAATAATTAATTCAGTATCTTCTTAACATTTTCGTCTTTTCTTATACATTTCGAACATGATACGTGACGTTCGAAGTTGATGTGTTATTTAAACGAACCAATTTTCAAGGCAACAATTTCGAGATACCGTTTTACACGTTATTAGAGAAACCATTTTAATTAAGATACCGCTTTTACTAAAATTAGCCAAGTTTTTCAACTTGAATATCATTTTAAAAATCATTAGACTCAATGTTCGTATCCCCTTGTTGACAACTTCAGTTCTAGGTTGGGGCAAGAACTATAATTCGAAATCTTTCAAGTATTGTTCACTATTTGCTGATGATGATTTTAAGAATGGATGAATATCGCGTGAAAAAGAAATGACGCTGTTTTACGTTTTAATATTCTCACGGATAATGTATGGCCTGTTACCTGTTTTGTTTTCCACGTCAGGAGATGATTTAAAGTAAGTTATTATTGCCAAAAAACCGAATGGGATTTTGCAACCATATTTTCGCCGTTAACGTTAGTTGCTGGGGTTACCGGCATTAAGTTGTGGAATAAGCCTCAACCCACCGCCATGCAAAACTTCTACGTGCTAGGTGCTTGTGACTTGCTTAGTACAGCTTATTATTAGTGGTGCTCTTTCTTGGAATGGTTGAGGAGATTTGCTCAAAAGGAAGTAGGAATGATTAGAAAGTAGAAAGTTACCGATACTGGTTCTTCGTACGTTCATTTGCCTTGTTACAGTTTTTTATTTTCCTCTCTTGCAGCTCTGGAGCCGCGCGTTTGTACTCGTTTTGATATTGCAAAGTATGCACGGGCTGCCTACGATTTGGGAATACGGTACATTGGCGGCTGCTGTGGCTTCGAGCCGTATCACATTCGAGCAGTTGCAGAAGAACTCGCCAAAGAGAAAGGAAAACTACCAATAGCTAGTAATAAACACGAGCCCTATGGTTGCGCATTGCGATTCCACACGAAACCTTTTGTACGTGCAAGGGCAGGGCGAGAGCACTGGGAAAACCTTAGGCCAGCGAATGGGAGACCGACGTGCCCTTCTTTGTCAGAGCCAGCTACCCAAGAGGATGACAAGAGGTCCGCACATTTATCGGAAGACATTACCGCATGGCACTGAATATTTTAGTCAAATGCAGGCTGGTCCTCGAATATAGTACAGACCGTGCAAGTTTTGAAGATACCTTGTGGCGGCAAAGGTGAAACAGTTGATTCTATATTAATATACAATTTTATTTTTTATGATTTGAGAACTAGGGCATTGAAATTACCTTTCTATTTGTATCAATGTTTAGTAGAAATTCTTACTTCAAATAGGCTATGATCAAATTTTATTTCGTATTCAATGTGGAAAAGAGAAATACCGAAAATCATCGTGTCGTCACCCATGGATCTTTTAAACTAGCTTAGCCTTTTTCCACCTTCTCTTACTAGGTATAGGCGCTAAATCGTTATGCCCTACACGACAGTTTAACCATTTTTTAAACTTGATGCCTACGTACTTTACTATTTACTAGTCAGTTTGTTTGATGATTTGTTCTGTTAATGTTGGTTAATCTTAGCCAGGCCTCCTGTTTGTCAGGCGCTTTTTCGGTAAGAAAAACTTCTCAACCAGCAGCGCCAAGGTCTTCGAACTTAATATCCATACTTTGTTTGGGTGCGACAATGAAAGATTTGTCGGGTCTCGTAGTTGTTACGGGTGTTGATTCGATGATTGACGTTGGACATACTGTCAACATGTTCTATCGTATAATAGAGTATTTCCTATATTAGGATATGTGAGATTGTCAAGTACGAGACGACATTTATTTATTGAGAAATAAAAATATGTACACATATCGGATTATGATGAAAATGGTAGCTTGTATACTTTTGTTCATACATCCTACCTGTGCCGTTAGTCGCTGTTATGTCCATGCATCTTTGCGCTGCAAATTGTCATGCTATACGGCATTTAGGCCCCTTTACAGTCGATAAGCATGACTTATTACCGCGTGTTGGGTGTTTCGATCCGTTACTCGAAAACTTTCAATTAAAACCTTGCCAAGAAATACTAAATTTATTTTGTGACATACATTACCTCAAAACGTTGAAACACACTTGCAAAAATTACTGTCTATTGAAGTTCCCCCAACTTTAGACAAATACTTAGATTTTCTAGAGCTATTAGAGACATTTTGAGGCGCGTCATATTGGTGATGTCATACACAGTATGTAACACATCGGGTGACCGTGGAATACTGTGTAACGCCTCGTTTTTCATTAAATGGCGTTTATAATTTTCTGAATTCCTTCTTAGTATACGGGTTCTTTTGTGGACCTTCCTTTACTGACGGGGTCTCTGAGCCTTGCTCCTGTCAGTGACGGTTTTAGGGGGACTCTTGTTGCTAGACCTAGATGGGGTCCCTGCTTCAAGTCCAGGGAGATCAAATACCATCTGTCCCATTTGATTTCTTAATAGCGAGTGGAAAGCTGGGAGTTAGAAGTTAGATCTGTTGGACGGCATACAATGACTTTCTGACGTCATCCTACCCCCACAACGTGTATTCGGCCCAGGATACCTCTCTCTCTTTCTACGACCGTCACAGCCACTAGGTCACAACCGTACCATCCTTACGGTCTCTGAAATGTGGATTAATTATTAATTCCCCTTCTGGCTAAAAATTGACTGATGTACTCGGCCGGTCTTCTTGGTTATTGGTGTCTCCTTACCTTACCAAACACTGACGATAATAGTCCCCCAAAGTAATTTTTACAAGTCATTGATAGAATAATTAATTCAGGATCTACTCAACAGTGTATTCGGCCCACGATACCCCTCTCTCTCTCTACGACCGTCACAATTACTAGGTCACAACCGTACCATCCTTACGGTCTCTGAAATCTGGATTATTTATTAATTCCCCTTCTGGGGCCTTGATGATGGTATTATTGTACGTATCTACTTCATGTTTACCATTCGTGCTATAGATTGTAATGAGGGAAATCCTAGGACCGTTGATCATTTTTATTTGCTCAATCTATTTCTTAGCTGCTTCGACGTCGACTTTGGAGCACACACTCACAAGCAATTTCACACTTTACAAATCAGTCTCCGTGATCAAGTTTTGAACTGCCACCCTCGCCTAAGGAGGCGAGTTAGCTCAGTTGGTTGAGGGTGGGTCATGCAAGCCGAGGGTTACTTGTTCGAGTCCACCTTTTGATGTGAATGTGAAAACTCCGACTGGACAACCAGCATAAAAATTGGTACCTGGCGTTGGCTGAGGAAGGATAAAGCCACGATGAAACGAACCGTCTTCCTCATCTCACTATTCTGTATTTCAGGAGGTGTGATTCTCTACAGCATCACATCACTATGCTTTGTAACAGAGTATTTCACTACGTCTACCTTTGTATAGACTTGGGAGCAAACGTTCACAAGTAGTTTCATACTCATTAGAATCATTTCCCATGATACAAGTTTTTAACTGCCCCCTCCCTATGTACGCATAAATTAGGTGTCATTCAAGCCTTACGTACGCCCGGCAACGGAAGAGACCAAAGATTCTGTTATCAAGCGTTACAAAAGATTTGGGAAAGTGGGAAGGCAGCAAGGAAACTGTTATATAGCGCCTCGAATTTTTCTTCTTTGTATCACAATCAAAAAAACTTTTCTTCATTATCTAACTTATGCCCTTCTTTCATGTGAACACCCTTTCTTGTTCATAATACTGTAAAAAGGCGCGATCCGCGAAATACCTGGATGCTTAAACCCAACTTAAACTTTTATTCTTAATCCTTAATCTTTATTCTTTACTACCACAATCACATGCACAGCCGCCAACTTCAGGGAACGACTCTTCTTCACGCGCTCATGAACAAATGAAAGCAGATCATGTACCTAATTTACATATCCTAAGGGGCTCCATGTCAATAGTGGAAGGCATGTGGTAGTACTTTACAGGACGTGTAGTTGACCAGACGAAGAAAAATTGAACTCTTTTTAGCTTGCTGATGTTACTATTTTGGTTGGTATTGTGAAAAGTACTATCATTATAGAATATCTAAATGCGTGTGGCATACGCTGCAATAAATAGTTGAAGAGACACGAGTGAAGACTATTATAGATTTTGTCACCGAGTTTGACCAAGTGCTTGAGGATAGACGACCTGACATTGCATTGCATTCAAAGCAGAATAGCAGGTTAAAACCGTTGCTGTGCGATTACTTACGACACGAGACTCGGTCGAAAAAAATTCTTGAAACGATTAGAAAGTATGACTTCCCGACATATGACGATTTTCAAGTTTCACGATTATAGACAATTTGAAAGGTGATAGTTATCGTGACTGTATTGAGTGCATTTGGAGCAATTACACCGAAAGTTCCAGGAATTTATAGAAGAGATTAGGATCGAAATATGTGGGCAACACGCCAAGAAAATAACTTTGCTAAAAACAGCTCAAATAATTTGTTGGGGGTACAAAAGAATACAATTAAGTAATGTACTGATCAGAAAATGTAGGTTTCGACCCTTTCAGCCTCAAAACACGCAAGGTGAACCTCATCAAAACATCAGTTCAACGCGCACTAATGATTTGTTCTAAAGAGAAAATTAAAAGCCATTAATCGACACATCCAAGTTGTTCCTGTCTAACGGCTATCCTGAAGATGTCATCGATTCAATCATCAAGGCAAAATTATTACTGTTTTCCAGCGAAAAACTTTTTAGACCAAAGAAATGTACTTGAAACTGCCCTGGTTTGGTAATGTTTTGCTTTCATTCGAAACACGAATGGACACGCGATTTTGAGGTTAGTTGATAGAATTGAGCAGCATGTTCTGTCCTGTATTCTGTCCTCTACAAGGAAACGGCCACCTCGAGCTCCTGAAACCAAAAGCACTGTCTTGTCTTGGAAATCAAGGATGGAAAAATCCTTGCTTGATTTCCAAGACTGTGCGAAATTGCATACAGATGACCGCTTCCGTGTAATAGGTAAATCTAGAGCTCCTCTTCAAAGCAAGAAGACCGTTTTTTTCTTTTCATTGGGCCTCTTCGGTCAACCATTCACTTCCACAGACACTGATTGGTGAAAACTCTACTCTCGATCCCTGATAAGTAATTGTAAGAAATACGAAACATCTTAGCGTTTATAATAGAGACGCTTCTGCAAGAGACCATTCTGGTTTAGAATACAAGATAATTCAGCTTTAAATGTGACTTGGTGCATTTTAATCTTTGCAACATGCCGCTGGCTAGTTTCCAGCACAGCGTCACTGCGACAGCTTCAGATTTTCGATTGCTGTCATAGTGTTAATCGAGTTTTGAGTTGGCTTTCGTGAGTAGCGAGTAAACGTGGAATTGTCAGAACTACGTAAAACGAATCCAGACAATAAAAAGATGAAGAGTCAGCATGGAGGTAGTATTTCATCTGTTTATTTAGTAGTTGACAGGGGAAAGACTGATTTTTGCAGCGGGTTCTTTTTGTGTAGAGGCGGATAAAAACGAGGTCATACACTGGAGAATTTGCTACACGACTTTTTCATAGTCATCTTAGCACTTGGGTCAGATCCCAAGCGATCTCAAGTTGCTTAACGTTTACGCTGAAACTGATCTGGGGTTGCTTAATTAGTTGCTGATATTAATGTTTCTTTGACGGATAGCAAAAAGATACGAAATCACCCAAATACCATTTTTATGACAGGTTAATGAATGCAAGAAACCTATTCGTCACTATTCGTCAAAAAGGTTGGAAAACAAGTTTCTGTAGTCCACCTCCAAACCATTATTTAGCTCAGACATGCCTACTCCCAAGTCTGATACTGGCAAACTTTCAGCGGGATCCTCGTTAATTACATTCGGGAGTTCTAAAGCAACATGGTGACTTTTGTTGCAAAGATTGAGAGGGGGTGGATTGGTGTATCCAGGCATGCTCTCTAGTGGAATCATGTCATTCTCATCACCGCCAGCTGTGATGAGACAGCCAGTTTTCTCCAACTGTCAATAGCATTCTTTACGTGCTTTGAAAATGTGCGGAATGCGGCTCCAGCCCAACTGGCCATAAAAAGTCGGCGATCTTTAGCAGTTTACTATTGTCAGTCCCAAGCCACAGTTGAATGTATTGGCATCTTCCAGCCAGATGTTTTGTTCCTATTCGACCAGAGACACAATCGTCTTGCCTGGGCCTGTATCGACTGCTATCTTGAAGTGTGTGCCGTTAGTAATACCAAACCAAACAACCTCATTGTGTTTCGAACCACTTAACTGATTTAGAAGCATTATAGACCTGGTCGTTTAAATTGTCACAAAACAAGACAAACTCTTCAAGATTGCCAAAAGCATTACTGAAGCTTCTGTTTACCCCCTCAACAGAAAAGTCCGTGCATGGGCGCAGATCGCTGTAAGAATAGGGGGGACAAAAGGATCAAACGTGGGCAATATGACATTTCTGGGCCCAAAAGTGGGGTGATGAAGCAACTGTTGTTCCCCCATCCTTAAAAGTCCCCCCAGAATCAACGCTCATGAGTCCGTGTCTGCCCTTACAATGGCTTGACAATAAAAGTCCACGTCCCTTTCGTAGGCTTTGATCTTATCCAGACCGATTTGTTGTTCCACGAAATCTACTCAGCCTTAAACACTTTCTCAGGGCTGAAACACAACTGAAGTCAAGAATGAAGGATCGCTAGCAACAGTGGCAAAGATGGTGTCCTAATGGATTTGATTTAAGTCGTGTAGGAATGTGTCTTACCATATTTTACCGTAGCTTGGAATCCGACTGACTTTGGCTTGGTAACATTTCATTTTAGTCACTCAATTTTCGCACTTCGTGCTCTAAGTTGTGCTCCACTATCACTCTAGTTTGCAGACGTCTATTCAAGATATGCCAGGTGTTCCTGGCAGAGAAGCGGTCTACCAGCAATCTGGTAACTTCTCTTTGTTCTCAAGAATGATCGATAACCATTGCAAACCTATTAAATGTCTTGATCAAATGTTCTATTGCATACCCAGAATACACAGTCTGCAGTTTTTTATGTTGCTACTCGGGGACCGTGGAGCCTCACGGCTAGGGGGTTCAGCCCCCCTTTATTTTGCCTTTTTTTTTCTTTGGCGTAATGACTGTGTTTATGCACACAAGGTTATGGTCGTCGTACGTACTGTAGCCCCCCCCCCCCCCCCTGATTCCCCTCCCGGGCCCCCCCCGTTTGTGCCGGCCCT
>JAAAKL020000137.1:18505-58685 GCA_010016065.2 Carybdea cf. marsupialis auct. non (Linnaeus, 1758)
CAATTGATTCCTCTCCGTGGCCCCTGCTATTTGTGCAGTCCTTTAAATCATAGTTGGCATGCAGTGGGAAAGTGATGACGTCACGATCAAAAGTTTTCGAAATAGGACGATTTGACTCCAGATATATTTCAAAGCAACCCTGGAATAGGCTGTTTCCCAAAATACTAGATCTGTAGTGTATATAGCGTTTAAACTAGAGGCGTTTGCATTTCAAAAATCTCTGATCAAAACTCTGTTGATATTCCTTGGTTCCTTAAGTAAGGAACCAGCATCAAAAAATACGGTTTCGTTAGAAAGATTTAAACCCATGAAAGCTGATATCTCGGTGTTGGGAAAAGACAACAGTTTCAATTTTGGCCTTTCATAACCAGTAAGAATAACATCTCTTTCCTCCTTCCCTCCTTATTGTTACGGCCTCCGTATGTTTGTGAATGTTTAGCTGTACATGATGTAAGTTGGTGGTCTAAGAAAAAGGATCTTGCATTATTTTGTCTTTTCAAGTTCTAACACGTTCAAATAAAAGATATAAAAGTGTACTTGAACTCCACGAGGACATTGAAATATTACAAAACACGATAAGCATGCATCACGAGTACAAGAAAATCTCAGAACTCTGACTTCCCAAAGCAATTTGGCCATGGCTTTCATCTCACAGCTGTCGCAGCTTTGGAATACCCAGAGGATTTACTTCTAAGTTGCACTTGGAGTCAACGATCATTTTACTGTTCTTTCGCTGTGTGGATACGGGATCATTTGAGTAAACCGTACCTTGGGGCAGGGGGGTTTTCCTTATTCTACTTCATCAGCTCCAAACAGACTCCTTCATGTTTCAAGTCGCAACTTTGTAGTAAGAGGGGAGTTGTAATTTAATGGAGCCGTAGCACCTTTCCCTGGTTATCAACACAAGACTCTGTGTCTACGGAAGAGACCTACGCGGGGCAACTTTTGCATACAAGGAATTTTTATCCATATCCCTCTTTTTAAATGGGTGTTTCGGGCTGGTTCCCTTATTGATCAGCAGTGTCGCCAGTGATACATCTCCACTTCTCATATTAATCGAGCTCTGTCTGTAATGCTCACAGCATTCTTAACAAGTAGGTCTATCACTTGCAAACTGAACCCCGTATCACTTACCATCGTACCCTTCGCAATTGATTAAAAATGAGTATCAACGCATTCAACGCATTCGATGGCCGCATATGCCAACCTCCGGCCAATCAACCCACCACATGTTGCCGCGAAGAGAAGTTGATCATCAAAACAACGTTTCTTTCACTCACATATAACAATTATCCTCCTTTGTGTCATCAATATACATAGTATTTACAGGACAAGATTTGACACAAACTTGCTCTATCGTAGATCACGGGCCACAAAATGAGTCATTCTAAATGAACGTATAAACGAGTGCCAGCATGGTTATGTGCTGATTGAAATAAGACAGTTTCTATCTAAAATTTGTACAATATGAAACGAGCATCTCCAAGATTCTAATGGCCTACAAGACCGTTATCAACTCCCGAGCGTTTGCCCAGCTCCTCCAACTCCTTTGCGGATGTTGCTGTCACATGTTGCTTGAGATCATGGCTTCCTGCCGTCACACCCCAATTGTCGGGACACGACATAGTAGGACAATACGGTCTGCCACTTGCTGGTCGCAACTTCTCCCAGTACTCGCGTCGTGCTCGGGCACGCACCCATGGCTTCGTATGGAAACGCAGTCCGTACCCCCACATATCATGTTTTTGGCTGCCTTGGGGTAACTTCTCCGTTTCTTTGGACAGCTCCTCGGCTACAGCTCGTATGTGATAAGGTTCGAACCCACAGCATCCTCCGATGTACCGTATACCCAGGTTATATGCATCACGTGCGTATTTATGCATGTCGAAACGAGTGCAGATCCTTGGTTCCAATCCTGAAAAACGAAATTACAAGGGAGTATTGTTAACAGCATTTCGCTCATTGGTGGGCATACGATACCGCAGTTTTCAAAAACTGTTATAACCTGGAAACAGTGCAAATTTAGTTTAAGCAGATCATAGCATTTTCTTGAACACAAGGGAGCCTAAGCGAGGGGGATAAAGCACAGGAAGTTAAAAGGCCCTCCCTTGTTTCGCAACAGAAACAAACGCAGTAAAGACATACGAGCTATACAGAGTCAAAATGCTACGTTGAATAGAAGATATCTATCCCCCAAGTTTTCATTGTTCCTTCAGAATGGTGAACTGCACATACCTTCTCATTTGTTCTCAACCAAAATCAACGTACCTATATCGTAATCCGATGTATTCAAATTTTACATTTTGCGTGCCTTGATTTACGCAAATCAAGACACGTAAAATGTAAAATTTGAATACAATTGCATCCTTGAACCCGTGAATTAAAAAGAATACAGTCATAAGATCTCGTATCACCATGGTTAGGCATATATCGGACCAAGTTTCATAAACTTACCAAATGGAAATTCGGGAAGATCAATGAATCCTTGCTTGTTGCAGTCAGGTGTTTTGAAGGCAAGAGGCTGCACCATGTAGTGGCATTGCAAACCGGCATCTTGGACGGCTTTGATCATGACTTCCATTCCCTTAAGAGAGACCTCTGGGTCAAAGTGACAGTTGATGCCGACACAATCTGCCCCTGCTTTCACCATACGAACAGCACAGTCACCGGTAGAAATGCCATGAAGGTCGCCGTCCGGACCAATACACATAGATGCTGCAACAGGAAGTTTTGTCTCTTTCAGTACCTCGATAGCCCATTCCATCTCTTCTATATGTTCAAAATATTCGGCAAGAAGAAAGTCAGCACCCATCTCCGCGAAAACTTGAACTTGCTTGCGGAATTCTTGCTGGACAGCTTCTTTTCCTTTCCCACTGAGGTAGGAAGGACTTTGGCAGACCCCACCAAGGAACAAACCGTTTCCTTCGCTTGCAACGTCCTTTGCTAAGTCACAGGCTGCTTTGTTAATGGCAGAACACTACAACAAGCAAAAACATTATCTATTGAGTTTAATGCGATTTGTGTAAAATGAACGATAAGAGATCACAGTAGAAACATACAAGAAAACCGAATTGTATAAAAAGGCACCGTGACCAAAGATCGGAAATGTAAATCGTGGTCTACAACTGCCGATGTACTGCGACAAGTTAACGATAAGAGTTGGACACTCTCAAGGACAACCGCACGGAAAACATCCAGCCTGCCAGGATAAGAATTTACATTCAGGAATTATGTCAGTTCTGCAATAAACGACAGAAAATGGCAGATTAATGAACCGACCAAACCTACCTTCTGTAGCAAACAGCGTACCTTCTGATTTGAATAGTTTCTAAGATAATCAGCAAGTTTTATCCCGTGCGTTTCTGTATCGTACCCTTTGAGGGTAACATTATGGTAGCTGGCCCAACTTCTGTCCATGCTGTGTTGTTCAAAGTTTAGAAAGGTGTCTCTCCGTGACACCCTGGTATATTCTAGATGATAGGTTGTGATATGCATTCACAACTACGGATTCTTGTGACAGTACTTGGCATGTCACTGTTTCTTTCATTTCTAGAAATGAAGTGATGCTAGCTCGTCAACATTCGGCATTTAGAGCTACCATCATTGTAACGGTGGTGAAATACTTTCACGACCATAATACCAGTTCACTTTTTCTCACAATTGAAATGTTGACAATGTTAAAGCCACACATCAAAATTGCCTTTTTCAAAATAACGGCTCATATCAGCTAACGTAAAAACAAGAGAATTGAACACACCGCCAAAAAACCCCAATACACTATCGGCCAACAACATGTACAGCTTTACCTGTCTCATACGATCATCAGAAAACCTACATCAAAAGTCCTGAGAGGGTATAAAACATCGCTCTTCTAGATGTAGTAAAAGCAACAAATTCTACTATAGGATCGCACTTATTATGCCTTCGTCAAAGAAATAAAATAGAAGGGCAAATAGACAACGCCCTGGACCAAAAAAAAAGAATTCAACATGATAATTTGCATAAGAAGAGGATTAACTTACTCCGTATTTTCCCGCTTCATTGCCCCTGTTTTCAAGTTTATCGTCACTAGCATAGAAGGTGAATGCTTGCATTACATCTGCTCCAGCACGAAGAAACTCTCGATGAAGTTGTCGAACAGCTTCTGGGTTTTCGATGACACATTCAGGTGTCCATGGACCAGCTCGCACGTAGCCGCGCTTCTCCAGGGCGAAAACAAAACCTCCATCACCGATCACCACCTCTCCAGCGTTCAGCCTTTCAAGAAAACCTCGCTAAAAATAAAGAAACAACATGTGAATTAAATAAAGTTGACACAGAGTTAAAGGTAACCTACAAGTAAATGAGGATAAGGCCCCTTGAAAAGTGAGTCTAGGTAAATAGTCGTCACGACAGTGATCTGAGCTCAAGGGAAATTCATTCATTCATTTACGAAATACTCGAACTCGTCAAGAAGATTTATAACTGAGTTTTAAATTGCTAGGGAGGTTAAGCATCCAGTCTACTTTTATCATCATTGGGCACACCAATTTCCCTACGAAATGCGTGACCGTTGGAGTATTGCTGTGCACGCACACAAACAACGGGCAGAAAGGTAGGTTGTCGATCAATGATGAGTGATTGCGCAGTAGCGCAGGTCTTCCCGAGATCAACGGCTGCCATAGACCAAACCTTTTCTCCTCCTTTTGTTTTTGTTGAATAGTGTGTACCAATGACACGTCAGGCCACAGTTCCTCCCCCGCTGGATGATGGACATCTTCTTAGCCAATCGTTGACTTGTGGACATCTGGTAGACCAATCAGAGATCAATAGACGCTTGCTTAGCCAATCATAGATCGACAAGCTCAATGAACACAGACTTGTTCGACACAACAGATCCGTCCATTCAACCACAAATGGCTACTGCGTGATAAACTAAGGACGAAGATGAACTACTACAATGGCAAAGGCTAAACATTAGATGAGCGGACCTCAACACAAAATACCGGTAGAAAACAACTCGAACGTTACCTTTAAATTCTTGCGAAGCCATTCCCTAACCAGGAAAATATACGGTTAAGTAAGGAAATAATAGTTTCTAATCTAGATTGCACTACGCCATAAATAAATCAAGGAAACTTTTGCTTCTACAATCTAGTAAGTAGGTCAATAAGCAGGTTAAAATAAGACGTAAATTATATAACATTGACACCTCTGAGAAATGAAACTGAACAATTCGACTATGCCTTTCTACTGTCACAGAAAAATTTGGAACTTGGAACTCAGTTATGTAGCCAGCAATTAAACAACAGTTCATATCGTTCTTTGAGAAAGCTAATCCCAACGATGAGCTGCAGAAAAGATTATTTATTGAGGCTAAATTAAATGAGGAGCAGTCACTATAACAAAAGTTTACCTTGGCGCTCATGTTGCTCTGAATAAGTCGTTTCAGCGTTGTACTTTCAAAACTATGATGTCTTTGACCTTCTACAGCACTTCCCAAACTGTTTAAATCTACGACGGAGGTTGTTTTTAATACAACTTCGCACGGTCCACGGCAGACGAGAACTGGTTTAAAAACCGGTTTAGTTTGGTCTAGGCCAATGACAGCCCTTTAACAGCAAGGGGGTAAGCCGAAGCAAAACAAAAACAGCAATTCCACGATGTCAAGTGGCCATTTCTCACATTAAATACCATGTACAATGTACAATTTAACTGCAGCTGGTGCTAATTATTTACAAGTGTGTACGTAAATACAGATAATGAGTCAATCCAATGAGGAAATGTTATGTGCAGAAAGCAATTGTTTCTTACGTTCACACTAGACTTTATTCTATGTGTACCCCTTGAATAGTTATGTGACTGTCGGTCCTTCGTGGATTTGTAGCCTGCCTGTTTTGCCAGTTAGACAAGTTGCACTTGGTCTGGACTCTGATCGAACTGCTTTTTTTCAAAACACAATGTCCTTTGTTTCATACAAAGAAACAATTGTTTACATAGCGACCCTTATCACAAGAAATGATGAGTCGAGGCTGATGTTTTTGGTTGGCTTGGCCCTTGCGCTTCAGAGGATTGGAGTAACTGTGGCATTGAGTGTCGAGGTTGTACAACCTTATGCTGGCCTATCTTTCTATGACAAACTTAAACTGCTGTGACCATATTAGTTGCCTGTGAGTCCATACTCTCTGAGATTACTTTGAAATCGGTGTCAGAGACGTAATGAGTACGTAGCCATTGTTTCAATAGGCGTCTGCAGAAAGAGAGAGAGATATAGAGAGAGAGAGAGAGGGAGAGTGGGGAGGGAGAGGACATTTGGAGAGAGCTGAGCACAAAATGTTAAAAATTACATCCCCCATGTTTTAGCATTCTATAATGGAAATATGCCCCTCTCCCCTGGAAAGATTCTACGAACGCATTGTATTTAAGGCACCTGAGAAATTGAGATTAGAGGTTTCTAAGTTTTTAAAAGGGCTCTTGTTGAAAACTGATACACCGTTTGTTCAGTAGCCGTCTTAAAAATAAGTTTCAATTTCAAATGTTTAGAGATTCCTAACAAGGTATCTAGATCTATAAATACTGATTCTGTAAATCCTACGTAATTCGCACTTTTAAAAAAAAGCTGGAGGCGATTTTAGAGTGAAGTTTAAGAAGGTATTTATGGATCATATGACGCTGTTATCACCAGGATTGCTGACATCAGACAATCAGAGCGTCCGGCTCCCTTTTTAATGTGCTTTCGACCACGTTATGCTCACAGGCTATAAACTTATGATCGAAAGAGATGTTGTTTCTCTGAAATGTTAAAAAATGTCTGACATGTGATTTGTGTAATGAAACACTGCAGAAAACACAGTAACGGCCCATCTTGTGGTCATAGCACGGTTATAGGCTAGTTTTAATGACGTTATCAATCACATACATTCTTTTTGACGAAGCATTTGACTGGCATTTCTTACCTTGAGTCGGTACTTACTTTATGACTGATTTAGTTATCTCTGACTTATTTAGTTCAGATAGACTAGTTTTTATCATTATATCTAGTCGTCTATTCAAACCTGTAATCCATCTAAAGTTGATACGTTGACGAATAACAAAGCAATAGTTAAAACGGGAAGGACTAATTGCAACAGGAGGGTAATCAAGGCACACATACCTTTATACACTACAGAAGAACTGAATAGAGGGAAGTCCGCCTGAACAACTCTCTAGCTCATAAATCTTTACTTGTCAGATTTTTTTTCTTTTTCGTGAAACTCGACTATTCCATTTCTATCTCCACTGCGTCTTCCGGATCCTAATCTTCAGCGTTAAATACTCGGTTCCAAGACTTTTTGTCTGCATCTTCGCCTTGGTACCTGACACCAGATATCAGTTATCAGCTATGATATCTGTTGACACGCATCATAGGCGCCCTCTCTTCACCAAATGCTAAACCGACTTTATCTTGTCGTTCATTTCAGTTACCCCGGCGGAGCCACCTCCTTGAATTTGTCATAATGTACAACTTTTTGACGACCCCTTTTTTCAAGCGTAGGGTTAGGGTAGGAGATGTAGTTAGGTTTTCACAAAAACTGTAAAATATTCAGAGCATGTGTCGGGTGGGATTGGGGCTTAATTTAAAAGTTTGATTAGGTACTAGTGAGCCTTCAAACAAGGACAGTAAGCGCACCCTGTGAGCAAACGTTTGTAATTCACAAAAAAAAGATGTGGATCATACAATTTTTTACTTATCAGCAAAACAGACCCTATCACCACGCTTTCTTATCCTACCAATTTTAAATTCCCAACACCCGCGTTGATGTACAACACACTTTAGAGGCAGATGCTTTGGATATGAAAATTTCTATTTCAGCGAATTGATTGTCTCTCTTAAGTATACAGGTGAATGAGCTAAGATACTTCGATTTTGAGTTTAAACTCATTGTACTCTTAAGAAACAGGTACAGCAGATTGAGGGGGGGCCCATGTAGGCTTGATTCAAACTTACTTTTTCATGTTCCACTAAGGTGCCTTTGACCATTGTGTGGGAAAGGGTGTTTTGTGACGTGTAGAAATTGCACAATTTTAGCAGATAAATAAATTTCGTGATGACATTATCCATTGACCTAGCGAAGTCTAAAAACCCATTTTGAGTTAAAGTACACGAACCAAGAAAATGAGATTTCGCAAATCTTCGGGGGCCATGGCCCCCTCTACCCCCTGTTCCCCCGTCCCTGACAAAGAAGCATTTCTATCGAATATAATTCTTTACGATAATTCTTCATTCTCATATCATCTACGTAGTTGTATCCTATGATACGGAAATGTAATCTACCCCCACCTCCACATTCCCGGCGCGCTTATCCAAGAAAGGTGCACATGGCAAAAGTTTCAAGTATTTAAGGGAGCACTCCCTAAATCGAGCATTGATCATGATCCTCATTACAGATTTGCACAGTGTAGCCAACTGGGTGATTTTCTTCACATCGAGGGGCACCATATTCTAACGTGTTAAAAAATTTTGATCGAGTTTCAAGAACAATCCTTGAAGGGAGAGGCATGGCGATCTTTAATAAGATCGCCATGGGAAGAGGGCAATTGGGGTAAATGGTCCCTAAACATATAATTTGAGCGCCTGATACAATGCAAATAAAAGCATTTGGATAATCGAAGAAGAAACGTACAAGTATACCGTACGAAAGTATCGTCAATGATCCTCGAAGGAGTGTAAAAGAATATCATGAGAAGGAGTGTAAAAGAATATCATGAGAAGGAGAGAAATGGTCATTACTAGCTGAGAGACCAGTGAAGTGAACAAACCCATGTCTAAAATTTCGACCACTTCACCAAGATTGAAAACTTTTCCATCGACCACAAGTTATTGGATAAACCCAATGAGCAAGGTCATCTAGCGGCCGTTCTTTGACACGTTCAAACTTGAGATTATGAAACTTTCATAGTCTATGTTTCATGACCTATGTTCAAACGTACAGTGGTGTTATGATTCCTTAGGGGCTCTAATCGAGGCTCTAGTATTCTCTCTATCTCGAACGCTTCATATGAGAATTAGGATCCTAGATACAATATTCAGTCATAAGGCATTTTCCTGAATTTTTAGATATCGAATTCTTTATAAGTTGTTACTTTCTCTTATGCTCAGCCTTCTACGTTTCTACTTGCCCTAGTTTATGGCAATCTGATACATATCAAGTCCCAAATGACCGCCATCCGTCTTCTTAAAGAATAGTTGTTAAGCATTGATTTAGAACTCTTCTGTTCCAACGATATTTTGAATTGAAACAGACTTGACAACAGATGTTATTTAACAAAATAACGTTTGCAACAATACTCTCCTCACTGTATGCTTCGTAACTTTCAAGTTTGAAACTTTAAAAAGCAACAGCCTTGTCGGCATTGTGTTTGATACCTTTTGCCATATTCTGAAACCATGAACCTGTCATTAAATTGATGATTTGTTTCACTCCCTATCTTCTGTGTGTCTTTACTTGATATTATTCTAACAACAAGTATCATATCAACAACGATGCAGTTCCCCGCATTTTGACAAGTGCAGAATGGTGTCTAAAATCTGTAGATCAGTTTGATTGTTTAGTATTGGTAAAAAATCCTCTTTATATATATTTATACGGCCACTTAGTCTGTTAGCATGATAACGCATCGTACCTTTGCGTGGGTAACATTTAATCGTTGTCCACTGGGGAAATAAGTTTGGGCATTCATTTCCTGGGGAAATAAGTTTGGGCATTACATGTCCTGGGGAAATAAGTCTGGGCATTACATTTCCTGGGGAAATAAGTTTGGGCATTACATTTCCTGATGAAACAGTAGCCCACAGTGTACTTCACATCGTGTGACTGTCACTAAAGTTTACTCTCAGGGCTGTAAAACACAGATGCATATAGAGGTTAAGGGGGGATGGCAGAGTGGAGAAACTGTCGTGGGGATCGGTGCTGCCCCTTAAAGTAAGGCGAAAGTTGTATCCAGCGTTTTAAAAATGAAGAAAAATTTAAAGAAAACCGTTGCTTTGCAGATAAAAAGAATCTGTCTTTTCATTCGGCCTTTTCGGTTAACCATTTTATTCCACATACACTGATTGGCCAAAACAACATCAATCTAGCATTCAGACGTCTGATAGGCTACTTTCAAAGCACATTTGGATATAAGTTTTATTGATTTCTTCTCAATTCCTATTCTGACGATTTTCTATTCTGAGGAGTGTCAGCGAAAAATGCTCTTTAGTACTAAAATGTTTTCGCTGTTTCGTGCAGTTTTATTGTATTTTGGCACCAATAAACTTTTATAAATACATGGCTACATTTTACTAATACATTTAGTCCTAGGGCATTTGAAACATCATTTCGCTTCGACCTGGCAACTGTTTATCATTTGTACTCATATACCTGCGATGAATTAAGCTTAATAGCACTTCCCTAAAAATCACGGCCTTTAGATCCCTAACATCCATTCATATTTGAATTTCCTAGAAACACTTATTATTTTTTATTCCCCAACGGCTGTAAGTGCACATCATCATATGATTTCAACGTAAACGAGAACATTCCTGATAGAAGCAAAAGCTCATGTCAGTCTTAACTAAGATTTGTATCGCAAAATCCTTTCTACTATCAAACCTGTTAAGTTAGCTCTTTTTCTGTTCAAAATAGCGATGAAGTTTAACCTTTCTTACAGCTTACACAGTAATCGTCATAGGTTCAAAAAGTAGAACCAATTTTTTACTGCGATTGATATTTTGACAGTTAACTAAGCAAGCTTGAATGCATGGCTCGTGACTTCCCTTTCCATTTCTTGAGTGAGCATCTTGACCAGAACTGAGATTTTAATCGTGTTATATAAGCCTGGAGATTTGGGGATAATCAGTTAAATGAGATACTTATGTTTAATTCGTATGTAACACTTTTAATATTTGACAGTTTAGAAAGATGTTAAGTTGAGTATACGTATGACAAGTAGAACAAACTTGTGCACAAATTACACGCAGTTAGCAAGAATCACATGTTGTACGATGCAACTCAATGGAACATTTGATTGAACAGAGAAAATTCACATGATCAGCTTAAGAGATAAGTAACTAGTCAGTTTTCGTACTCGCATGTTAACAGGGTGGCCACTGATTGTCTAAAAAAAAACCCTCAAGGACTTTTTAAGGAGTTTTCAAGGATTTTCTTTGAACTTCAAGGACACGAAAAGGGGCGTATCTACGTATTTGGATTGGAGAGCCCATTTTGCGTTCCCTTGCTTCTGAGACTTCAAAAATGCCTAACTTTTGAGTTAATTTGACGACTAAAATCTACAACATTTTCATATAATATAGAGTTAAGCCCTTTTTGAAAAAAGCTGACGAAATGTAGGTTACTTTTTCAGAAGTTAGGGACAAGACGATCTGCATCAAAATATCAAGTGAACAAAGAAGGCTTTTAATCAACCACTTGGGATTTTGCTCAGCTCTTAACAAGGTCATCGTGGAAAGCTCCACTTACGTTCCTTCAGTTCTATCTGCATTTTATCAATCACTTTCTGAGGTTCAATAATATCATCCCATTTTTCTTTCTGAGCAACACGAGGAGAGTTTTCTTTCACAAGAACAATAAATTCCTGCTTCTGAGACTGCAACCAGTCCCTGAACCTTGATTCTGTGAGCCAGATGACTTGGAAGTGGCATTCTTTTGACATGCCAGCTTTTAACTATCTAGTCTATTTCTATCATCTTTACAAACAAAATAGAAGTTTCAAGAAAT
This sequence comes from Carybdea cf. marsupialis auct. non (Linnaeus, 1758), assembly GCA_010016065.2. Lineage (NCBI taxonomy): Eukaryota > Metazoa > Cnidaria > Cubozoa > Carybdeida > Carybdeidae > Carybdea > Carybdea cf. marsupialis auct. non (Linnaeus, 1758). The sequence continues at coordinate 30,241 of JAAAKL020000137.1, forward strand.
CACACAAGAAAAGGAAATGCATATTTTGTGTCCACAAATCAAACTAGTCAGACTGGCACAGCAAGGAAACAAACTTCAAGGAAAATTCATGAAATTCAAGGAAACTTTAAGGAATTCAAAAAAATATAGTTGATTCCAGAACCCTTTTCGACACTAACAAATATTCTAGGAGTTTTCAAGGAAATCATGGATGAGTGGCTACCCTGGTAGTGTTGCTAGCTAGCCACTAGCCTTAACCTTCTTATTGTTGTCTAGTAAATAAGCTTCGCTGATTTCACGGAACGCTAATCGTCAAGGAATTGTCCGAGGTGATCAGACAAACCACGTGGTTTTGGCTAATGACGTCACGCTAGAGACGGCGCGGGCTGTTCCAAGTCTATCTGGTCAAACTGGTTTGACCAGTCCCCTTTCAGATGTGCGCACAAGGCCATCAGATCCATCACTGGACGAAGAAAATCAAAACAAAAAACAACCGCACTAGCAGAGGAATAGAGATAAAGGAGCACAAACACTACAAGAACGATGGCTACCATTTGTAGTGTTGGAAAGCATGCATCCAGAACTGTGCTAGGTAGGACGAACCTACTTACCTCATGCAGGCTGATCTCAAATTCAAGTAGCGTTCTGCAGAATGAAAATTCAAGGTAGGCCTATGGTATTCAGATTTCTGTACAAACTGCGATGATGTTTCCAATTTTCTCTGGAATGAAAACTCGACTGTTCTAGCTTAGCATTTTCCACTGAGTCAAAATCTTAAGTAGGACTCTCCGAAATCTGCAGTGTTTATATTTTTGGATACTTTCTCTCTGCGAAAACAATGCTACGGTACAGCATTGCTGAAGTCGAGAAGCCGACTATGTCTTTGTAATTTTGTCGTTCTTAAACGGTTCGTTGAAAACCGAAAGCAGACCCTGACTGTATTAATGCACATTATTGAATATGAATATGAAGTGATATTAAGAGGATATTGTGAGATATTTGAGAGTGGAAGAACTTTAATCTTTGAATTTGATGTTGTCAAGTAGAAATCATTGTAGCAGGATCGACTCTACGAAGCTTTAGTATTTGATGTTTAAAGGGAAACATTTAAGTTGCTGTTAGATATAAGTGAGCATGTCTGCTGGGTCTTGAGAAAAAGAAGTTGTTTCGTTAGTTTCTCTACGGTGTGACCTTTTGTTTGAGTCGTTTCTTATCCATGGCTTGGTAAGCTGATGAAGTATCACGTTTCGTCGCAGTGACCTCCACCTTACATTAGGGCTGTTTGCTCACGAAGGCTGTTTTCATAACGGCGGCGACTAGATCTACCTCCTCTAAATTGCCATTTGGTAAGCTGTCGACGTCGATGAGGTAGAAACACAAAAAGAATGGGTAGAGCAAACTTCAACGGCTGCACCACAGTTGAATTCTTGAAACGAAATAAAGGAAATGCAAATGTAGGCAACGTTGCTCTGTTATTTAAGTATACATCGAGAGAAGTAGGATCGAATAACAAGTAGAAATTCCCCCCAGGAAATGTGTAACCGAAAAGTCCTACATAGCGCACAAGTTTCTTTGCTGTAGTAAGCGAACAGCTATTGCAACTAATGCCTAAGTTTTCAAGTTCAATTCCACCGAAAAGTAAAGGTGCGGACGGGCTTTTTACCTTTACATTCAGGTTTAGGCTATGTTACATGTTAGGCACTTTTCTGTTAGTCTCCAACTGGCAATGGCGAAATTGTATGTAGGTGCAACACTGTATATCTCTAAATATACCTAATCCTAAAACTTTTTAGGTATCTGTTACATACCAAGAATTATTAACAGTAAACGATTAATTCTTCAGGGTAGGGGACTAGTGGCGTATTTAGGGGGAGTGGCAATGGGGAGTAAATTCTAGCTACACGCTTTCTTATAAGAAACCCGAGAAGGCCTCCTAGTACCAGAAGTTTCTTAATTGTTCACCCTATTGTAGTTCTAAAAGATTCTTAACAGTTTCTTCAACGAATTGTTATTACATACAGTAAAATGTATTTGTAATACACTTGTCTGACGTGAGTCAAATATTAAAAATGCCTCATTCTTTTCCATTTAAGTGATTCGCCACAGTTTCTTAATTCATTCTTTTTTATTTGAGACAGTACTAAAGGTTTCTTACTTTTTTGTCAGTCGTAGTACCAGTTTTTTTATAAAAATGTTTCTTATAAAAAAAAGCGTGTAATAGCATGTGATAACGCATGCCAGGTCCAAGGAGACGTTATCAGCAGGAAAACCTTCAGATATAGGGCCTACTGGAGAAGACCTCCAATTCCCTCTCAATACAACGTTATATCCCTTGCCCTCTTCTCGTGGCATCCTTCCCCGCCCCCCGGAAAATTGCTGTTTACGTCACTGCCTGGGACTGCACATAAGGCACTTTTAACATATTTGCTAGCCGAATTTTTACGCTCTTACTGTAAAATTTTATATAAACCTGAATCGCAGGCAAACAGACAACTCTTACATTATAGGGAGCAAACATAGTTAAATTAGAACCACAAGTTTTCCAGGTGTGATGGTGCGTGAGCGACTTGGGTTTTTGGACTTAGGATATTGGAAGGTAGTTGCCCTTTGTGCCGCATCCTTATACATCTGCTGCATGGGAGGCAACGCAGCAAGCCGATTCAATTGGTCTACATAAAACGTCTTCTCTCCGTCCGCAGTAGAACGGCCCGTTCCTTTAAAAGTTTGAAGGTAGTTTTCCAAATGGTAGACGTTGTATGATATATATATATATATATATATATATATATATATATATATATATAGCAGATTCGCGATGTCTAGCTCCCTCTCCCCCCCCAATCCTGTGTCTGAAAAAGTAGAATGGAATTTGGAGACAATTATTTGAAAGCAGCTATAAATGTTTTCACGACTCACACTATGCCCATCCATCCCCATCCATTTCATCTTTTCCCATCGTGGATACTATTAGGTAAAACACCAGCTCCCTGTGGCGTGTTCCAAGAAATTTACCCCTACTGAGGCATCTACCATATCGAGATGTCCAGGAGATCCGCAGGTTTAGCTGTGGAGAATGTAGGTGTGGCATACATCTGATCTAGAGTTGATCTATCATACCTTTCAGTTTTCCAAAGCTAAACAAAAAGCTTAAAGAAAATGCAGAAGTCGTAGTGGTTGGAGGTGGTGTTGTAGGAACAAGTCTTGTATACCACTTAGCAAAAAGAGGCGTAAAGGACGTGGTGTTGTTGGAAAAAACAGAATTGACTGCTGGGTCAACATGGCATGCAGTAAGTAGTTAAGTTATCTCTGGCTATGTCTATTATATCATAGAAGTGTATGTTTATTTTCCCGTTCTAAATCCCCGAAGTGTTCATTATTTTAAGTGTAATCATTGAAAACACAACTGGAGGAGAGAGCCTCAATATATAGACATGTAGACACTCAACCTAATTTCCAGCTATTTTTAGTGACTAGTATACTTTGTTATGAAGATTCATGTGGATGCATTCATAAGTGCTGGGCCATTGCCCCATGCACTGTTGTGTTGTGTTGTGTGAGCAGAATCAATATATGGTAAACCACCTGAGCTAACATCACTCATAATGCATAAGAGTAAAAGCAGTGTTTACAGTACACCCGTAGTAAACACCTGCTCTTCAGGAAAAGAAGACTTCAATGCTTGCAAGTAATATGCATTGTTGTATAATTCCTGACTGTGTGGTTTCTTTTATAATTCCTGATAGTTAGCTTTCTTTTTTCCCATTTAAGTTGCTATACCTCAGACCCTCAGATTCCATTTACAGGCCTTACAAGAGGAAGATCCCTTTATAAGATTACCTCACTTCAAGCTGACATAGAGAACGAGGGTAGTCTAGGTTGGTAATTATTGATAAATATTTAAATAAGAATGAAATGGATCATTCAACATTTCTTTCAGGCTGGACTGACAACTTCCTACCACCCAACAGTAAATATGAAGAGACTTCACTATTACAGTCTCTCTCTGTATTCTCAGCTGGAAGCAGAGACTGGCCAGGTTTGTTGCTTTTTATTTTCCCATCAATGGCCTAAAGAGAATATTTTTGTCATGTAGGTTATTTAATTGTTTATCTCTTTAATCATATATATATATATATATATATATATATATATAAATTCTCAGACATATTGTTTTCTCTCTCTTAAGATTTCAGTTATGCTGTTAAGTGTTTTTAATGTTGTGCAGATGTAGAAATTTATTTATAGTTTTGACACAGCATACCATTTTGTTCCATCGACATTTATTTCATACAATCTTTTTTTCTAAAAGTACTTAAGCCTGTTTTTACTTGAAAAGCATCCAATAGGTTTCTGATAAATTAGAATTCATGACTGGTAATCCACAGCAAACTTTAGGAAGATAGTATTTAAACCAAGACAATTTAGATTCAGGTTTGCCTTGAGGGTGTGTGATTCTTTTGCAGTCCTTTGCAAGTCGGTGGTATATATTTTTACATGGTGTAAGGTTATGCCTACCTGTTTCTTTGTACCCTTTTGCTGATAGGATCATTTTGATAAAACCATATGCATGGAGGCTCCAGAAGGGCAAATACTAATGCAATCTAGATTTTACTTGTGAGAAAACCACAATCAAGTTTAGAAGTTTTTGGGCAATGAAATGAATGATTGTTACTGGAAAGGGAATCATTGTATTAGGGAAGGTTACTATATTATCTTAACAGATGTTACCAGGCTGAGGGAAGCAGCTACTTCTGGCCTTGGGAATGATTTGTAAGAAAAAATGTTTTTCTTGGTCAGAAACCTATAATATAGGTAGCAGTCTTCAGGTTCAAACAAGGTAGAAACCTGTGATTGCCATATATGATTCTGCTTGTGTACATATTTCCCTTCTTTTATAGTAATTTTCCAAGCCATCACTCCTTGAGTTATGCTCAGAAAAAGTCGTTTATATGATTTTTAGTTTACCTTCATTTTTTGCTTTCTCTGTTTAACATCCCCTTTTCCCATCGCATGGGGTTTGACTGTTGGATAGAGGTCTGCATCTGATTTTATTTTGTGTTTTCCACTAGGCCTGCTGCTCTCATATAGTCTTCTACAGTCTTAAACCCCTGTTTCTTTGGTCTTCTGGAAGGTCTTTGACCAGGTGCAGTATATGCCAATATCCTTCCCAAGGTCTTGGTCTCATCTGTGCATTTAACATGACCTTACCATCTCAATCTATTTACCACCAGCATATAACCCAGCTGTCTCACCCACATATTCTGGCAACCATCCCAATCCTTATCCTGCATTGCCATGTGACTCCTGCCCAGTGGCATGGCCATGGTGGCAGATTGGGGGGAACATGTCCCCCCACTTCTCCAGAGAATCAATCTTGTACTTTATTAAAATTGAGGTCAGTACTGAGTATAAGTTTTCGGTGCTTTGGCATCATGAATTATGTCACTATGACTTGGTTTGAAGGTGTAGTGTCTAGCTTCCTCGATTTGGCAGTGAATCCCTCATAGGCCTGGACAGTGCATCAAAATTTTCACTAGGTGAACTAAGTGAATTTTGCCTCATTTTTGGAGTAGAGTCCATTTCAGAGAGAGTCTATTGTTGTAGTCACCATTAATTCAGGTTTTGGTTAAGAAAGTGTGGCAAAGTAGTCTTCTGTCACAGCTTGGCACCATCTCTTCTAGCTGGTTTGGCACAGGTATCATGCATTTTTCCTTTATGTGCTAGTGGGGTGTTCTTATCGGTTAACTGATGCCACATCTCTCTCCACATAGACTATGCTACAGAGATCTTTGCTCTGATGGTTCATTCATTTTATCCATCAGTCTCAAGGAGTTTGCCTAGATAGGTGAACTCCGAAAGCTCCATGACAAGTTGACCATTGGTTTCCAATGTTCCTCAACTTATCTGGATCTTCTTTGTGTTTTCAAGTAGGCTATACCTTCTGCAAGGAAAATCTTTCATTCTTTGAAGTCTTTCAAGCCCTGAGATGTTTCCTATTGCACTGCTATGTGCTTCCCATCCTATCTCTTAAATAGTTTATTCATTCTCTACATTTAACAGTGGCTGAAAATAACTTCTCCACTTCTTCATGACCTCTTGCTTCTCTACAAGTATATTTTTATTCCCGTCCTTTATATAGTTAATTCCAACAACACCTTTTGTTGTCTTTCTTCATTTGCATAGCTGCCCACACCAGTTTTTTTTCACTCTCTTCTATTGTTCAGTTTTGGGGCCACTCATTCCACAGTGCAGCCTTGGCTTTTTCTACTACCTTCTTTGCTTTTCTATATTTTTGTAGAGTAGCTTATCATCTACATATCATCATCTTTGCCAGGTTTTAAATGCTTCCTTCTCCTCCTCAGGTTATGGTTTTTGCAGATATCCAGTACCAATTCTCCATCATTTCTAACTCTGTATCAATTATGTCTATGAACTTCTGCATGACCTCTCCTCTCTGAGCCTATCTGCTTGTTTATGTGGCCACCGATAAACAGGTGTTAACTGCAGGATTCTACTTATTGAAGAAGCCTGTATATTCACTTCGTGTCTACCAGACTGTGCCACATGAATTAAGCAGATGTGACATATTGACTTACCTTAGACTATAACTTTGATCCGCATCATTTTTTCACTACTTTGCCACCTCCAGCCCATTTTCAATCATGTAGAATATAACTATTTTGCCAATATCACCCAGGCTGTCTTTTCACCCACTTTACAAGACCTTGTATTTTTGGTCATTTGCCACTCATGTAGCACACCTCATGAACACAGTGGATGATAACTTTTCCCTTGGCTAACATCTCTACAATCTTTCTGGTCTATCCAAACAATGTTTCCATATTAAGCGTGCTTGCCTTATGCTCTACACACCCTTCTAATTCATCTGGTTATCACACCTTTTTGGAGATTTTTTGCACCCCTTGTCCATTAAAGGATACCAGGGAGTGGTGGCCATTCTTTATCAGAGCAATTATCCATCATTTTGAGCCTTTGCTTTAAACTTGAGATGTCATTCCTGACTCACAACCCTCCCCATTTATCCACAATAGGGACCAGCACTGTGTTATACTGGCTGTACCACTCTATGGCTGGTTAAATTTTGGTAATAACACAGATTTTTCATCACTTCTTTTTACACATATATCATGTAAATGTAGTAATAAATGTATTTAAATATCTGCTTAGAAAATGCCAACTATGTAAAAATCAAGTTATGGCATTAGTTGTAAGGGCTATCAGAATATAATGCAGGGATGGTTAACACATTCTCCAGCTTTAATCTAACTTACGTAGTTTCACTAGCATTCTCCCTCGTGCATTGTAGGAGGTGGGTTTTCATCGACCAGGAAGTTTAAGGTTGTTAACATCTCCAGGAAGAGTGGATGAGGCCAACTATGTGTTGCAAAAGCAAGGATGGCAAGCCGCTCCAATGTATATCATGTCACCTGAAGAATGTATGAATGTTTGCCCACTTTTAAATATGGATGGTGTTCTTGCTGGTTTATTCACACCAGGTTTGTTTATGATTTCTCTAATTATATTAAGGGTGAAGGTACTTGTTAATTTTTAATAGGGGTTCGTCAGTGACTTGTTAAGGACTAAAGAAGATGAATATCAAAATCAGATCATTTTAGCTAACGGGATGCATTTCTTTAACAGAAGCAATATCATTGTTTCAGCAGAAGCAAAATTTGTGCAGCTTGTTTTAAAACAGAGGTATTAACAGAAGTGCATTATGACCCATTCCCCCCACCTTTGTTAGGAAGTAAGCAGGAGGTTTATAATGGAAAGCTATTGATCACAGACTCACTGATACTAAGCTAAAAGTATTGTAACAGAAGCTATTAGTCATGGCCTATGGGCTACTCCTGTGAGTGAGGTTTATCTGCACCAGACAGTAAGAACAGTAATTGCAGATTTATATGACTTAACAAGTACAAAGCTGGAAAATAATTAAGTGCAAATATAGCTATATAAGTTTTGTATATGAATCCTGTAAACATCTTTCTTACCCTACATTATCATCTATTAAACCCAGAAATGAACTGAAACCCATGGAAAGCTACATTTTTAAAACTTGCAGCCTAATGTGATGTGTGTAGTAGGATTGATTGTATTACGCCAGAACACCTTTTTATCTTACTACATTATTCTTTGGTATTGCAAAGCATATGTGTTTGATAAAGGAAGCATCTATATTTGAGTTAGGAAGTAATGCTAGTCTTTTCCCAAAATTATCTATCTTAGTAAGAGTTGATTGAGCAAGTTCAATTAAACTTCTATCCATCAGTAGCAGTCCACTCATTATGCATATTGCTTCTGACAGGATTTATTATCTATGTTACAGGTGATGGTCATATTGACCCATATTCACTGACACAAGCACTAGGCATTGGGGCACGAATGTATGGTGCAGAGATCTACATGCCAGCTCCTGTTTTAAGCACAAGGCAGAGAAGTGATGGAAGGTGGGATGTAGAGACACCACATGGAACTATTAATACAAAGATAGTTGTCAATGCAGGAGGTTGGTATCAAATTTATGAATAGAAAAGTTCATGATGACTAATTAGTTGGTTAACAAACTGTAAATTGTCTTTCTTGGACTTGCACCACCCAAAATCTACTGTATTTTGTGTCAACATGTGATAGTTACTTGAGGTCTAACACACTCCGTTCCCTTGTACTGAAACCCATGACTATTAGTTTCATAGAGTTTTCCTTTGCTTCATATTTTGACAGTTATGTGGCTTTTTATTTTACTATTTTGAAATGTTCAGTTTGCAAATTTTAATAAGGTAGGCCCTATTGCATATCTAATGTTTTACGGTTACCTGGTGCCTTATATTATTAACCTATTTTGCTTGAATGTCTGCCATGTGGTTTGCTCATCAATTGTTGTCATCTAGGCACTATGTGCCATTCATATCTACAGTCATATAAATCATACATGCATTTTTCAGGAGTATTATTATTGATTATTGCCTACATCAGGTCATCATGAGCCCAACTCATAGTCTGGTTATCCTTTGCAATAAATATAGGTGCCTTAGCTTTCTAAATTGGTGTTTGTGTTTGCATTCACCATGATCACATTTTCACACTTTGAAATACACAAGCCAGTAGAGCTGCAAAGCCAAACCAACAACCTTATGATTTTTGGGTTAAAAATCTGACAATCACTCACAAGTTAATTATTATTGAAGGAATCGCTCAGAAGTCACTAAAAAAGAAATGTAACATTTTTAACAAACGTAGTGAAAATGATTACATATTTTTATGTTGTTATTAAACTGAACATTTCTGATTATAGCATCGCATAATGGACCAAACACATGAAATCTTTCCGCAATGTAAAATTAAAAGTAGTTGTTCATACGGAATGACTGATAAGTAGTTGAATAGTTTTAACTACAAGTATCTTGTAGTAAGAAAAATCTGAATACCTTGCCTTACTGAAAATTAGAATGTGACGCATGCTGTAAACCAATATTGTTTCTTTCATCTAGGGTTGTTGTCCCTGATGCAACATGGGTTCTAGCACTATTTGTTGAAATATTGTGGTTTTCAGTGTTGTGTCCCTTCTTTAAATGACAGGGTGTTGGAAAAGATAATATTTTATCATATTTATGATTCCCATTCCCCAATACAACACAAACAATACAACAGTGCACTGTAGGGTGATGGTTACAGAATCCTGTTTTATAGAAGCAAAATGTACACTAGAGGTTTCAACCAGCTGTGCTTCACAAAGGATCATATGCATCAAGTACTAATGATGATCTTATAATTGCTATGGTGTATGAGGTTACTCCTTTTTATTGATTCAATATCACTTAGTAGGAATGGTCATCTCCCATGCATATTGATGGAATTTATTTTGGCAGTAAACATCTAATTACATTCTTACTTATGTTGTACTCCATCATCGCAATTTCAACCACTGTTTTGAAATCTGGAGGATAAGGACTATTTTGGGTGTGGCTCATCTAGTAGAGTGAGAACAACACACTTAAACTAACTCACCTTATGTACTTCTAGGTCTTCAAGTTGGTTTTTCTCTCTTTTTGTTGAAAGTACTGCCTTTTTTGTCCTTTTAAATAATTTATGTAGACATTTTGCACAATACTTTGCATTGGAAGTCTGAAAACATGTCAATACCACCTTACTCTTTATATAACAATGATTATATTTTTCATACTGGTTTTTTAGTACAGCCTCTCTCAACAGTCAGTACTGTCAAATGTCGACTGTATGTGGTCACTACCAGCTCATTACTAGTTCTTGCAGTTCAGTATGGTTATAGTAATATTTTTTCAGCCTGGCCATTTAAAAGCCACTTAATTTTGTCTTCTTATATGTGTTTGCAGTGTAGGTGGCAGTGTAGATACCATCATCTCTATAGTGTATTCCTCTAGATCATATAAATAGTAACTTAGCAGTTCATGAAGTGCATGTGTACATTAATTTCTCATTCTATGGCCTTTTTGTGGCATACTACAAGTATAGCATCTACACACCCACTGAAAGCCCACGAACATCTTTTTCTTTGCCTTATTCCCCATCTTGTTCCATTTCTATGATTAGCAATGGATATAACAAACAAATTTAACACAGCAGTCATCACTTTCATTACCATCAGCTGTTGACACAATGGGTCATACTCAGGTCCCCCTTTATGGACTTAGTTTTTTAAGTATCATAACTATGCCCTTATCCTTCCAATTAACACATGTACCTCTGATTTGATTCTACAATGAAGTAGATAAGAACCTTTTACCAACCTGTCCTGAGACTATCTTTCTGTAAAGAATGGCACTGTAAATTCATGTTTTCCTTGATATTGATTTATACAACTAAGGTGTGGTTGTAGTTTTCCTTCAGGTATTTACCATTTGATTATCAGACTGTACATCACTTTTTTTAGTTGATTATGGTTATGGCAATATATATTGTCTAGTGACAATGTGGTCTCCATCATGATATCTCATCATTGAAATACTAGTGGACTAGTGGTAGACAAGTTTTAGGTGGGCTTTTCAAACAATCCTTCCCTCTCGTCATTTCAAGGCAACAATAGCAATAACTAGGGCTTCAATTTTGCTGAATAGCACAAAAACCTGTACATCCAGGAGACATCATCATCTAGGCTCCATAAAGTATCATATGGCAAGTATATTTTTCAATTGGACCTCCCTCCTAATTCTAAGGCCCCCATTAAGTGCTTATTTTGACTGCTCAAAGATGGTAGAAATGATCTGCTGTTAGTTGATGTACTACTTTTAACATGGTGCTCTACTCACTGTCTCCCATCAAGGGTTTTGGGCAAGAGAAATCGGACGTCTAGCAGACCTTGATTTGCCGCTGATTCCAGTCCATCACCAGTATGTTGTGACATCTACTATCCCAGAGGTTCAACAAATGAACCATGAAATTCCTGTTGTTCGTGATTTGGATGGATCATACTATCTCCGCAGGGAAAGAAACGGTCTTTTATTCGGACCTTATGAGGCTGTAGACAAAATGAGAATACAGGAAGAATGGTAATAGCCTTGATTAGTTTAATCTTTTGTCGGGTTTTGCATAAATACACATCTGTTCAAGATATTGTATAATGTTTGTAGTGATGACTGAATGACCATTGGCCTTATTCCCAGGGGTTTCAACTGTTAAGGGGTCTACACAACCAGGTGCAGTTGGATAGATTGTTTTCGTATCCTCTAGGAGCCTCATTTAGGTACTGCATCCTGTAACTGTTAAGCATAATTACCTTTTTCATAGATATATCACTGAACTTTTTTTGACATTTGGCAGCATTCCTTTTATATCTGCACAAGATCTTGTAGTTTTACAACAGTTTCACCATTCTGGCAAAATCTGGAGTATCACACCTCGCCATTACCCTCCTTTTCCTATCGCATTTTACTTCATTAGAATTGACAGCTGGTATTGAGGATGTGAACAGCTATTAAGTTAAAATTAGGGGGTAAATAAGAAGATTGACGTTTTTCTCCGTTTTAATTGTCGCGTACTGGGAATCCCTTATGAGGCACCTATATATACCTCGTTTTAAGTGGATTTACTGACTGATTCTGGAACTTGAACGTTTGTAGCAGGAGCCACAACCGCTCTAGGTTGCCACAACAATATTGTAGTTTAACATCTTACCATAAAAGTAATATATGCCTTACTCCAAGGTACCTGTCAACTCCAAATTTACGTATGCTACATGAAATACCAATCCTCCTAAACAAACGGTCTTCTCTGTTTAACACCCTAATTGGGGCTTATATCGAACCACAATAGTGTCAATTTTTTTCATTCACATACTCTTTAAAAGCGGTCTGACAGCTTCAGAAACGGGAATTTTGACAGCCGTATAACTTGACAAGATATATACTTCTCAGGACAGCTTATTGTTGACAAAGGACAGCAAAAATGGAATGTAAAGAAATGAATCGTAAAAGGGGAGGACCTTTATCCTCAATGCTGGCTGTCAATAGTCACCACACCAGGTACCAATGGTCCACTGGGGACCATCGCCATCCAGCTCTACGCAATTTGGAATGGCAGCATCTCGACAAAAATGCGTGGGTCACGGCAGTCGCGCTTTACCTTACGTAAGGATTTTTACCGTGTCTGTTACGTTACGTACACTCCGACCACTATCGGGTACCACTGTGCATTTCCTCGTCCTCTGTTGATTTTCCGTTGTGCGTACGAGAATAAACGTATGCTATGATACGTATTTAGTACAGCTATTGGTGGCAGTAAATGTTTTTTCAAAAATAGTAAAATAGACAAGATAAATTTGATTAAGGGTGTTAGTTGACTGCAGCTGTAAATCGTATCAGTGTTATACATAGATTGATTGTGACTGCCTCTCTGTTTTGCGACCTTAGGTGGGATTCAGTGCCTCCCGGTTTCGGTAAGGAATTATTTCAAAGTGACCTTGATCGGATAATGGACCATGTAGAATGTGCAATGGATCGATTTCCGTTACTGCAATCAGCGGAAATAGCCAGTGTTGTTGCTGGTCCAATCACATATAGTCCAGACAGTCTTCCGATTCTTGGTCCTCATCCTGAAGCGTACAATTATTGGTTAGCTGCTGGATTCGGTTACGGTATTATTCATGCAGGTGCGTAGATGATGATTATATCCACGTTTTGTGTTGTATGAATACTCAGTGTAAGACATTATTCAACTCTCACTTAATAATTTTTACCTCTTTCATTCTCACTCGGTCTTTCATATTTTTTACCTTCGCATCTCTTTCTTTCACACGTAATTATTGTCTACTCTTTCATTTTTTTCGTCCGTACGAATGTAGAGGAACTAAAGCATAGCATTTGTGAAGGCTTTGTTTGCAGTGATAGTGTCCGAGTTCTCCGCTGTCCTATTGACCAATTTATTGATCGATTGATGGTTTGATTGACTAATTGACTGAAGTCTTTGATATGTATTGGCACCTACCTTCTTTTTGTTAAACTGACTTCCTTTCTTTGCAAGCTTTAAGCAACTAGCTATAGAAAAAAGCCTTTCCCACCGAGAATTTTTTCTCCGCTGGCAATGATTTAAAACTAAGCTAGGTGACAGAGCCGTTAAAACGGAAACGAAATACTGAGGGCTCTTTCTTCAACTATGACGAATTAGAGTATCAGTAATTGTAATGCAAATAATTCTTTATCAGGTGGTGTTGGAAAATACTTGTCGGAGTGGATAGTGAATGGTGAACCTCCCTACGAGTGCATTGAGACCGATCCTGGACGTTATGGAAAATGGACGTCCCGTGACTTTGTTATTGACAAGATCCGAGAATCATACGGATTAAATAATTTACAAATTCATCCCAAAGAAGAGCGTTTCGGCGCACGCCCTGTTCGGACAAGCCCCATATATGAGGTAAGAGCCTAGTTTTTAAAGAGGACCCATGGTACATGTTCCTTGTAAGTAACTTTAGCTCATGTTTTCATAGAGTTACGTAGAGTGCTTAATGTTTTTAATGTGAAAGTGCATAGAGGACGTTTAAAAAGGGACATCGGCAGTTAAATCACCAACTTTCAGACTGTCGCCTCTTGTTTCCCTTTGTTCGATTTCAGTAAGTTCCGTTCTTCCCTTAGACTCCTGATTGCAATTTCTATAAGTCCATAAGGAGCCATCACAATAGAAAGGATTTCTTGTCATAGCAGATCAAATAGAGTATGTCTGCGCTATTGGAGATGCAGGCTAATGCGGTGGGAAAGTGTGACGTCGCGATTTTGAAAATTTTTGAATTATGACAAAAATACTCAATTTTCATGTTACCATATTAGTAAGAACGTCAATGGCCAAAATTAAAAGTGTTGCACTTTCCCAACACCGAGATATCAGCTTTCAAACTTTTAAATCTCTCTAACGAAACCTTGCCATTTGATGCTGGTTCCTAACGCAAAGAACCAAGGAATATCAACAGAGTTTTGACCAGAGAAATTATAAATTTAAACGCCTCTAGTTTAAACACTGTATACACTACAGGTCTGTTATTTTGGGGAGGGGCAGCCTATTCCATGGTTGATATTAGATATCTGGAGTCAAATGGTACTATTTCCAAAACTTTTGATTTGTGACGTCACCACTTTCCCTGCGCGTAGGGAGACGGTTTGATCTGGAGATGCGCACATTTTTATATTGTATTATTACCCTTCAAAGGACGTCATACCTAAATACGCACGACTTGAATTTTTATAAATGAGTATCTAAATTCTTATATTCACGAAGTGCAAGAAGCCGTTGTATTTAAAATTTAATGGACGAGCGCTCCGATCTCATAAAACCCTTTCACTTGATATCTGGACTTTTCCTCATTTATCAAAACCTCTTCGCCCTTCAACTTCAGACTTTCTTTATAAATGCTTGGATTATTTTTCAAAATTTCAAATTCAGAATCAAGTCAAAAGTTGTTTAGTTTAAAAACTGCAGCTACATCAATATAAATATTTCAATGGCAATTTTCTGTGTACAGTGTTGCTGTGTATTTAGCACGAAATTGGATGTGTGTACTCTTTCTCAAAAGAATAGACCGAAGAAATCAGGAGGCATTCTTTATACCGAAAGGTTTGTTTGTAAGTGAAAGGATACCCGGAGGATGAGGCTGCTCTATGAATTATAATATACAAGACGTATATTCCCTAGTGCTATTACTGTTACTAGGATCTGGAAATCGGCACGGCTGCTGAAACCTTCTGCTGTCGCATTGAAGAGTGTTTGGTTTACCTGCGAACTGTTGCGGACTCCTCGTAGGCTTTGACGGAACGTATGAATAACGCATCTTTGTACAGAAGAGAAGAAAACGTTCTTTGTCACTTTTAGTGGCAAAATCGTGAGACCATCGTGTTTGCCTGGGCAAAAGAACCTTAGGCAAACTTGAGACGACGAGTGTTTATGTTATGTGGCTGTCAGAAGCAGTGAACTACATAAGCTCGAACTGTGACAAACATGACAATAACTTTTGTCGTAAAAAGTTATTGTAAGTAAAAATCTATTCTTAGCAAATAGTATCCAATTATCTAGTTCCACTGAAGAGCTCTGTTTTATTTTTCAGGCTAATAAATATATAGGGTAACATTTTTAACTAACATCTCTGGTGCTTGATTAGGTTTTTAGCCCCTTAAGATGTTTAGTAAACGTGGCTTCCTCAAGACGAAGCCGTCTTTTAAAGTCATCACACTTTATGTTAGACAGGGACAATAGGGCCAATTCGGATAATTCATTTCTGATATTTTACGTAATAAAACATAAACTTACTTCAAAGTTACTATTGGCTTCCAATAGCCAATGTATTTGTAATAAATGTTCCATGTACGGTGGCTCCTTTTGTAAGATATTTTTTCTATTTTATTTGTTTTTATTTTATTTTGTCTGGTACTACTACTATATTTCATTGTTGCTTTTGATACAGCCATCACTTGTGAAGTACATGATGTGTTTGTTGAAGACGGCACCTATTCAATATGGAAAGAAATTTAGTTAAAATATAGGGAGTGGAACAAATTCACTCCACGGGGTGTAATTCTTAATGTGCATTCCATTGGTTTTAATACAGAATTATGCTTGACGGAAACAACAATTTGACAATCATTTGGGTTAAGAAAAATGTCACCGAAGATTAATTTTCAGAAAATAGACGCTCAACTTGAGATCTGGAATTTTAAGCTTACGCTATTTTAAGAATCAGGTAGAACGCACTCACTTAATCATTGTTATGGTGTGTATAGCACGGATTTAGATCTTCTTTGTCCAGCACAGAAAGTCACTGTATTGTAGCGTGATTACACTATCGTGTATGGTTCTCTGTAAAACTTTTTAATCAAATTTTAGGATATTAAGAATTTTGTTATCTCACCATTTACTTGCTTAACATACGAACCAATTATACAATACATCACTGTCTTACTTGGGGTTGTATCCTTTCGGTTTTTTTACACCTGCTGACTTTCATACTCCATTCTATTATTTTCAAATAGCATTTGAAAGCTGCAAATGCCGAATTTGGATTTCACTCAGGATGGGAAGTTCCTCATTGGTTTGCAAAGCCTGGTGATAAGCATGGTTATTTTCCCAGTTACTACAGAACAAATTGGTTTGAACCTGTTGGTCGCGAATGCTTTCATGTATTAAACAAGGTTGGCATTGCTGACCTCTCGGCTTTTGCCAAGTTTGAAGTAAAAGGGAAAGATGCGACTACCTTCTTGGATAACCTTGTAGCTAACAAGATACCACCAGTAAGTGTGTGCAATCAAAGTATGCAACCGTGTAAAATTGTTTTTCATTCGATTTGAGACTTTCCAACTGAGTAACTGACTTGTGGAAGGATTCACTGTCTAACTCGGCTTTCCAAAATGCCTCTTAATACCAATACCAATTATCTCCTAATTCACTTTAGAAATATTTTAGAAATATTGTGTAGCAACATCCACAACGCCTTCGTTTGATTTAATGTAAACATATAAATCATGCTGGCATGGTCATTAGTATTTTTACTGTAGTTAAGGATTCGTTAATTTCTTTATTACTGGTCTGTTATTTGAACCAATTGTTTTTAAATTTTTTTTTTCCTATCACACCTGTATATTTTATTCGCCACTTCTTGGGATTAATTAAGCTGACATCTGAGAAAGAGTTGTTGACTCATAGAAGTTTTCTTTAAATTCTGTAAGTTACCAACGCCTCAATCCCCGCTGTCAACAACGTAAAATAGAAATCATTATTATTTCTGATACAATAGAGGAGCTCCAAACTTTTGCATAATACACGAAGTCAGGAAAAATTTGCCAAATGCAGTGCTTTCTGTTTCATATGATAACCTGGAACCTTGCTGTATTAAGTTTGATGTCAGGTTAGCGGAGTTAACCTATTCGCTTATACTTACTGTGTTTATTGCTGTGCGGTGTGTGTGTAAACCTACGTATTTCTCACAAAATAACATAACCACAAAATGTTTAAATTTATCTTGTCTCTTAAGTGTATTCAGTCGTCAATCTAGGGCAAAGGAAACAATTGTGAGTTACAACTAACAATACAAACCCTTCCCTCCAAACTTCCTGTGGGCGTGCAGGGATATTATTTTGATAAAGTGAGTTTAAGAAGTGCTTCTGAGCCCGGCTAGGTTATCCAAGCTTTTCACCAAGTGAAACCTCGCATTCTTTCTTGTTTGATGTTTTTTTCTGATTTATAGTTGGTACCAGATTAACCTTAGCCGTATTAAACGGGTTGTACCATATGTAAACTTTCAAAAATGGTGCTGGTGTACACGTTTACTTTTTGAAAGCAATCTAATCCTCCAGTAGAACCGTGAACGTACCTAGTGCTTGCGCTGACACTTGAAAGTATTTCCTCATACCCTCACGATGATTGGCAAGGAAGAGGGCCTGAATGTTCACTGTATCGTCATTTGTTATTTTGGGCCTGGAAATATTTTTTGATATGAACCACATAGTTCACAAGTGAAAGCGCGGTAAGAAACGACCATCTAACTAATTGATCACCGTAAGCTTAATAACAGCAGCAAATGATTTAGGCCGACTCGTACATCACTTCGCTTTTTCCCTTCACATGGCCGCGTCATGTAAGGGTCTGGAGTTACCGTGTACAGATGTAGGCTGCAGACGTGGCCGTGGAATACACAGGACTTTACAGACGAAGCCAAATGCTCCACTTTTGTTGTGACTATGTTGCAACGCTTTGTTTGTTTCTTGCTTAAATCAGATGTGGCCTTGACATAACATTTTACTTTCATTGTGCAGGTTGGCGGTGTAAATGTGAGTCACATGCTCACTCCCAAAGGAAAAGTTTATGCAGAAATCACCATTTCCACTCTAGGACCGGATCATTTCTTCATCATCACGGGTGGAGGATCCGAATATCACGATTTAAGGTAATTCCCTAATCTGCTGGCCATATGATGTATGTACGTTAATGTTACCGCTCCGAAATTACAGTACTGAGACTCAATTATACGCCTTTTTCACGAGGTGGATTATAGTAACCAGGTGACGTAATAATCAAGTGAAACTTGCCTGTAAGCTTTGTCGCTCCTAAAATCTTTGGACGATGTAGCCTCTTAACAGCCATCTCCTATATATACCTCGTTTTAGCCACAATAGAAGCGTAAATCGTTGCAGAATACGGTCTCTACAATTCCACTGTAATGATCCCATTGGACATCTGAGGCAGATACTGCACAGTTTGCATAGGGTACTAGAAACATGTCAGGGTATTACTATCAAAACTTTGGTTAAGGGTTTAAAGGAGGAATAGAGGTTTGCACTCATGAGGAGCAAAATGAGGGGTGCATTAGAGATTTACACCGAATTGAATACAAGATAGGTATACGTACGTGGTTTTGCGGATCTTGAAAAATTTGTGAGGGGGGTTTGCCCAACGGGTTCGAAAAATGCATCCATGCCTTCCTTAGTCCATTTTAAAAATACTCTGACGTAATGCAATAGCGAAAAAAGTGCCATGATATGTTTTACCAATCACTTCGTTGCTTTCGTGTTAATATACCGTATAAAATCATGGATAAATGGTACTTCTTATTACCCAACCCGCCTTATAAAGCTGACCATTTCATAATCAGCACTCTAGTCATAAAATGGAAAAGTTTTTCTTCATAATAGTTTCCTTAAAGGCATTTAAGGAAAATAGTGTATTCTATTTCTCCTTCAAGTATCGAATCAGCATTATGTTGAATGAAGTGGAATATGGTATCATGGCTCAGTATTGTTTCTAGTTAGTAAATGTGATCATACTGGGATAGTTCGAGTTAACGAGGTGACTTTCAGGGCGACGCAATTACTCCAAGGTAGGAGTTGACAGCAAGTTGCTCCCCTTGGCTAATGATGACAGTAAACTAAACTTCAGCCTCCTGGCTTGGTCTTTTTTCACCATTTTTACACCTACATACAAATGAACAATAGCTATGTTGAATACACAGGGAGGCAAAGCGCAATCAAACCGTTGCCTGCCGCAACAAAGACCGTGATTTAGTGTATTATGACAGCCCTAGCTCCCAGCTGCCTCATGCTGCTGGTACTGATCGCTAACGTACCTTTGTACTACTGTGGACATCGATAGGTACTCCGACATTCGAGCCAATGTCCCTAATACCGTAGTGCTATTGCTTTGTCTAGTCCCGACAACTTGAAATGTGTTTAGTTTTCAATACATAGCTCCTTGTTTGACACGAGTAGTATGTTCATATTCTTTGTAAATTCCATAACGCATTTCAATGAAACCATACCAAGTAATTTCAACCGCTGGAAAGAGTTAATGGACTGCCAACTTTACGTTAGATATTATCAGCCATCTATAATTTTTGTGGTTTTTGTAAAATATCCACAATTAATTGTACAGGTGGAAATCTTTATCTAATAATGAATATAAAAGCCCAGCAAAGAGAGCGTAGGAAGACCATAGTGGCAAAGAGTAAATCCAAATTTGACGAACACGCATAATTTTCTCCTGAGCTTTCGATGTATCTCACGTCATTATCAAAGAATGATTTTGTTGTATTTATCTGTAAGAATAATTCTTCATTCGTAGATGGATTCGTGAGCATGCGCGTCAGTATCCTGATGTTACCGTTACAAATGTGACAGATTCTACGGCGTGTATATCCATAGCTGGACCTTGGTCACGTGATCTCCTTGCAACGCTTACTGATGACGATGTCTCCAACAAGGGATTCAAGTTTATGTCCTGTAAAAACATTGAAGTAGCTGGAGTTCCAGTATTGGCACTTCGTGTTTCGTATACAGGTAAGCCATGAATTTTCCTAAGCAATTCCAACTGAACCAAATTACAAAACGTGGTAAAAAAAGGGCCGATGTTATTTGTATTATGTAAATAACTTAAATTCGCACCGCTACTAACAAAGATACCGAGCGAGTTCTGCGAGAATGTGCATCACCCTCAAAAATGCAAGTTTTTGAACAGAGGAACGCTTTCCAACCTAATCATAGGCTGGGACTATACTGTTTATAGTTATAGATCAGCTTCACTGCCCCGCAACCATTCTTTCTTATCTTTCTTCCATTCTAGCCTTCATACTATTTTGCCTAAAATATTTGTGCACCGTCGGAAGCAGATTTGGGACAAATTTCTTGTCCTAGAGTTATACTGCCGTCGTAAAGTACGGTCTTTGCGATTTCTGGGTAAAATTTGCCGTTAGCACGCGTGCAATCGGATCGGTAGCGTGGTGGTGCTGACAGCCATTAAATGGCTGAACACCTAAATCTTGATACATGGTGTGCCAAACTTCTCTATTTTTCCATATCTCTGTCTTCTCTATCTCAATCCTCTCTATCTTGGCCCACCATAATCAAGAACATCATGGCTTGGAAAAGCTGTTGATGTACATATGATGATGATGCGTGCAAGCATTCGTGACGTAGAAATATCCAGTGGCTATTTGTCTTTCTTCTACGGTAGAAGAACTTATTAAAGCGTCGTGACATTTTGTCGAAAATATGCGAAATTGCTATACTTAGACTATTTTGTACCTAGCAAGTAAAATAAATCAGATATAAAATGAACACCTATCCTAGGGTTTCTTGTGAATTATTTCTTGGCCTTGTATGCTTATCAAGACTTCCTGGCTCACCATTTAATCAGGGTCTGCACCTTCTTCCCAGGAGGCGAAGGTTGTATTATCTGTTTACATTATATAAGTAACGGTCTTTCTTTGATAGTTAGGTGTCAAGTGCCAAAGTCGTGTTGGCATGGTTTTTGAGGTCAGTATTGCGTCAGCGTAATGTTGTATTCCTCTGAAGTTGATACGATTCTTTCACTTATTTTCAGGTGAACTTGGATGGGAGTTTTACGTGAACAATGAGAATACAGTTGCACTGTATGAAGCATTGATGGAGCAAGGGAAAGATTTTGATATCCAGCATATTGGATCATATGCTGTTAATTCCATGAGGCTAGAAAAAGGCTTCCGATTATGGGGAGCTGAGGTAAGGACCAATAGATTACAAATCAATGGATAATTGAAAGTGATGATTTGGATAAGGCAAAGTTTTCATTTTTACTGTCGAGGTACCTATCTCTATCTCAGTAGTATATCAACTTGATAAAATATTCACAAAGATACCTTTGCACTAGATAAGGCCTTATCTGTAAAAAGTTAACAAATAGCAAGACACACACCTATATTGACGACCCTCTTGAGCAGGGATATTCCTATGATATCCATATGTAAAGGAAGAGTGATGAGCATGGGATAAGCAACTTTAGATTGTTTCTTCCTTTCCATGCAGTGCAAAATTCGCCACTGTTGAGAGCCGCTGATCTATATATAAGGTTATGTATGCAATTTTATTTTATCAGTTTATCAGCTTTTTAAGCTGCCATTTGTGACTTTACGAAACTATAATTTAACTGCAATTTGACATTTCTTTTGTTTTTAAGATGAACAAAGATACAGGCCCATTTGAAGCTGGGTTGGATTTCTTTATCAAGTTAAACAAGGTAATTGTTTTAATCAACCTTGTAAGAACACTCCATGTATCCCGGATATACGCTTTCGTAGAAAATGGTTACTTAAACCCATTTTGCCCCTCTTGAACATGATTCTACTCAGCGATGTTAGAATTATATCTCATACTCGGAGGCTCGAAGGAGTTAGAACAGTTTTCTGCTTCTTCTTTATGTTTTTCTTGGTAGTGAGAGATACCTTCCTTTGTTTTGGTTTTGTTCATTGGTAGAAAATACGTTTCGACCATAATTTGCAGAATCATAAGTTAGCTTTGATGAACGTCTTAGCATCATGCTTTACAGCATTGTCACATCCACAATACAGTTTTACTGATCTTGACTATCGTGGCCCTCCATTTGGACACTCTGAAAACATACAGACATATCCTGTTGATCATTGTACATATAAAACTTCTGTGTTATCGTTTAGAGTTGCCTTTGTAAGGATAAAAACAAGCCCTGATTTTCATTATCTGCTTTTGCTTAGCAACTCTTTCATTTTAACTTTTTCCTCTTGTTTTTTATCAGGGTGCAAACTTCATAGGTAAAGATGCTCTACTTGCTAGGAAGCACGAGATGTTGGAGAAAAAGTTAGTTTGCATGCTGTTGGATACTGATAACATTGATGCAGAGGGTAATGAGACCATCTGGTTGGGAGACAAGGTAAGCTCTTCTAGTGATCCACCCTATAAACAGTGGCGGCTTTAGTGTATGACGGACAAGGCGGTAGCCCAGGGCCACGCTCTCAATGAGGGCCCCATGCTTTCACCGCAGAAATTTTTTCTACGTAGATTTTCCCTTTTTCAAAAAGCTTTTTCAGTAATTTGATAAGGATGCGGAATCACAACTAACCGTCTGCTCGGGACCTTTGAGTATCACAGCCAAAAACGTCTGTCAGACAGTGAGTCAGCTTCTCTTTTCGTACTGTTCGATGTATACACACGCTGCACTTCTTATAAAAATTATTCCACGCGATAGGCATTGTGAAAGCCCCATATAATGTGAGCTATATTGAGTGAGTAGATATTGACAGTAACACTTTTCTTTAATAGTTCCTCGCGTTGGAAAAGTGCCTTGGGCGCCACACGTCGGAAAACCGCCCCTGACCTTAACTTCCTTAGTTGCCCGTTAGCAGTAGTAACAGATTCTTCGGCTATGCAGATCAAGTATTGTTTTGATATAAATTACTGCGCAAGTCACTGCCCTATTGCTATAGTTTGTATCAGTTGTAAATATTCTATTATAGGTGTGCTTAATCTTTAAGCTTCGGAGTTATGTAGGCAGTACAAGTAAAATAATCACATCGTAAGATTTGCTTTCTATTTCTATTTACGACATGTTAACGGTGTCAGTATTTTGTTGGTCAACTGCGACACTCGAAAAGAATTTTCTCAAGGTGAAATTGTCATCATGTTATACTGTGCCAGCCTATGGCAGGTTGTGCACTAACCTAGATGATTGAGTTGTTTCCGGAGATTCCAATTGTGTTTCCACATTGAGAGTCGAGTTATTGCCTCAATGGTGTATTCATACCCCCTACGTAAACCTATCCAAATATTGTGATATCTCTAATACTATTTACGTACTTCGGTTTTTGTCTATTTGGATGTTTTTATTCGTTTAACTCTATATAAAGCAGGTAACGCCTCTTCAAGAATTAGAATAACTCTCTTCATATCCATTGGATCTGTGGAAATCTCATTACTAAGCCTGAAATGTGGAAATCTGTTTTACAGGCGGCGATATGAGTGAGGCAGATTTACTATGTCGGTCGAGTTGTTGGCGGGTAGTAACTTCATACCTTTCTGGTTCGAAGTGAAGACTTAAAAGCGTCTTTTTCAAGCACAACTTCAATCCAACATATCCGTTTTGAAACCTTCAGTTCGGACTTTTTACTCCGTCAGTGTCATTTGGCAGTCCTCTTTTAATTTCTACCTTGGTGATGAGCAGTGGGCTGTACCCTTGTCTATGTAGCTATCTATGAGTCAATTTTAGAATGTCTCTTAACCCCTCTCCACTTTTCAGTTCTTCAATTAGACAAGGTCAGGATAGGTCTTTAACATCAAATATAAGCCCCCGAACTATTCCTGCATCCACGTATTATATGCGTTGAAAAGGCTGACTGATAAGTGGTGTAGTAAAGAAGATACGGCATTGTGAAGCGGATCGACGAAGAGAAAACAGAGAATAAGAATTGTTCCCTTACAATTTTTAGATGCTCTTCCAGCTTAGTAAAATGTTGATGTGTGAGTTATGCCTCTGAGCTGCTGCCCATGTTGTTATTGTTAAGGTCCTTGAAGATATGTAAGGCAACTCGTACTTGTAGCAAGGTTCATTATATGGAGAGAGATTTTGTCGAGGAACAGGACTTATCAGGTTCTCAAGGACATTTTACAAAGGAGCAGTGACCTGTCAAATTGAGCTCATGAAATAATATTCGTTTAATAACTGCATTCAGGGAATGGTAGACTAATAAGAAGTTAAACATTTATATCGAAGCCGTTGGAAGGTGATAAAATAACAATAAAGTAATAGTAAAAGTGATGTCTCGGGATATCGTTATTTATACGCCCAGTAAACGGATTTTTAATGTTTATTTGCAACAGGTTGTCGGGTATACTACTTCCGGTTCCTATGGCTACCAAGTTGACAGGAGTATTGCCTACGCGTACCTACCAACGTATTTGTCTGACTCGGGTACTCAGGTCGACGTGGAAATGGTGGGGAAAAGATGCAAAGCTACGGTTGTGCAGGAGCCTCTGGTTGATATGGAGGCTACACGAGTTAGAAAAGCAGCTAGAAAGAAGAAGATGGCTGCCACTGTCGCATGATTCAGAGAGTAGTTTCTTTATGAAAATGCTGTGCTACCCGCAGTGACTGCTGTAGTTATTTCTGGGACTTGTTATGTGATTTTATGTACATAGTTAACTATAAAATAGTACTCTATGATACTTCAAGGTGAGGAATACACAGGAATAAAATTTTGCATGGGAAATTTCTGTGCAGCATTTTGAAAGAGGGTGTGTGCCTTACAGGGGCGCATTAGTAACTGGATGGATCGTGGTGGTAGATCGTTAGGGATCTCCAAATTACAATGTTCGATGTAGTGAAAGCACGTCTTTGCTAAAAAACAGGGTATACAGATGATCCCGTATTACATCAGCTGAAGAGACTTCTGTACTTACACAAAACGGCACCCCCCCCCTCGATAATGTTTGGTCCTGGTATGGATCTAAGAGGGGTGCATGAGGCCGGAAACCTCTCCTTATTGATACTAAGTATTATCCAAGCATTTTAAGCAAAATGGAGGGTTTTCGTCTAACTAACATCCTTTGCGGGAAGAAATTATAAACATATTTTATAACAGTACTAATCGACGTAGTGGCTTGAAACCCCATTCTTCAACTTGGTAATTCTTAGGCGGATCGTTTTGAATCTATTCGTGATACGATGCTGAGCTTATCCCGCTTGATATATTGTCAACAATCTATCGCCTTGGAATGATTCTTAGATGAATTTTAATAATTGGGTGCGTATGGTATTAACTGATCTCTAAGAAAGACTGAATCGAGCAGTCCCATTGTTTCCAACAGCGAAAAAGTGTGCTCACCAATACTAGTCCCCAGAAGTTAAAAAACGCGCGGGATGGTCCGCCATGTCTCTTAACATTGTTTGTAAGCTTTGCTTCATAAGGACTAAAATGGCGTCCAACGGCTGACTGCACTTTGAGACGGAAGATGCTCCATCCAGTGTTTTTTAGAGATAAGTGAGTGTATTATGCCTTACCATAGGGCGCTCTTGTAAATATTTGAGTTTATTCTGCAAACATACTTTCTTGAGTAGAGAAACCATTACGCAATGTAACAAGATCTGCCAACGTCTGATAAGGTGTTCATTCGTAATCATTGGCTCATAGTACAATTTTTCCGTATTCACTCGAGCTGCTACATATCAAATCAGCCACCTCAAATAAACGTCGCTCTACCACAGCAGGGGGAATATCGAATGCGCCCTCACCTATCTCGACTTGCGGCAATATGCGCCTCGTAAGTAATATTGATTTTTAATACGCTCTCTTTACTTGAAAGTTCTTAAACAGGCCATCGGGTAAATCGTGCGAATACTTTTATGGTCGAAATTTCCACCCCAAATATAAGGTTTTGCATTAAATCTTACTTCGGAAAACTGGGCTTTGGAATTTTTTCTTTGCCGATTACTTTTGAGGCACAAAACCCCAAGTGATGTTAATCCAGTATAACTTGATAATAATTGCTCGACAACGGTATTTGTACTCCGTTTTTCTATTACTGTTAGCCCCCACATGACTGATATGCAGGTTCACATCACTAGTTTCTGTAATTAATGTTTGTATAATCTCTTCTTTATCTTATATTTCTACTCCTTCGGGGAAGCTACTAGAGTGTTTCTCACATTCACGAAATTTACCGTCAATCGAAATTTTCTAGCTTCTCGCCGTTACTTCGAAACACTACCTGTGAAATAGCTAATAGCCTTCCTTATAATAGTTAAAAGGATTTGCAACGATGCTCATCAGTACTCTATGTGAAGTGAACACCACCTCTTATGAGATCGTACACACAGCGAGTGGTATTTAGGGGATATAAAGGTTTGGGTTTTTTTCATTTTTACATAGGCATATTGTCTTGAATATTCTCAGTTGCGATTGTACAAATAGCGATAGTTTGGTTGCGTAGAAGTTAACATTTGAAATGAAAATGTGAATTCCTCTTTTGGCAAGATACCTATTGATTTGAAGTCATGTGCTATATTTAGTCAGTAGTATGTCCCAGATATCAAATTGAACATAAAACGTATGGCGCTTCGTAGGAACCATTTATGCGTAGTACTAACAAATTTATGTAAAAAAACAGATAATAGAACAGTTTTAGTATTGATGATACTTTCAGTTTAATCATAGTAATAGAAGAAACCGTAACTAATTTAGAGAGTGCGTAAAATTTACAACTCTAGAGTACATGACATAGTATCACGCCGCGGAAAAGAGGGGAGGGGGATAGGGTGTACTATGTTGGCTTGCTTTGAAGTTTTGTCACTAGGATGTTACTACCAGGCATACAGTAAAACTGAAATAGCCAAGCACAAAGAAGATCTAATGGAATTTTTTTCGTGTTACTCAATTTTTTCCCCGATTCCGTATTGATATGCTCTTAAAGATAAAGTTAAATATTTGACAATGACATGATCATTTAAGAGATACTTGGAATAAACTGATACCTTCATGTCGATTTTTTAAGCACATTAGATGCAAGAGTGGCAAACCCAAATGACAGGACAGGATTTAGTAAATGACGTTTTTACTTATTGTTTCGTTTAGTTAAGTGAAGCACAATTGAACAGATGCTTTGTGAATACAGGAAATCTTGGATGTTATTTAAAACCTTTGGTAGTCATGGTAGGTTCATGGTAAATTTACCAGTAGCAGGTATCGCCCAACCAAATGATGCACCATGTATACTATGCTGGAAATTAATGAAAGCTTCTACTGTAGAGTATTTTGTTACAAAACGATTACTTGTCTACAGAACTTTGTAAGCGTAATTTTGGTTTGTATTCCCTAATTAGGACACTGTGAACAGAGCCTTCGGGACAACAAGCCCATATCCACCTACTTATTACACTCCCCCATAGTAGAGTTGAGGCCGTCGTTTAAAGCCATTCTCATCACACTTATATTTTCTATAAATGTCAGGTGTTTCTCTGTATTCATTTATATAGTGTGTGGTGTGTTAATCTTATTTCTGTAAGGAATACTGCGTCAGTCTGATTTCGTACTTTCATTCGTGCATGTAAATATCAAGATGTGTAACATGGTCTTCATGCCTGACTACACATATCTTTTATGCGCATGCGTTTCATGGAGCGTAATAGGGTGTTTCTGTATTCGCGCAACAGGTTTTCTGGTGTTCTCATCCCAGGAGTATTTAGTCGCACTACAGATTTTCTTGTGTCCGCGCTTACAGAGAGTTTTTAGTCGCACTACAGATTTTCTTGCGTCCGCGCTTACAGAGAGTTTTGTAGTCGTACTGCAGATTTTGATGTGTCCGTGCTTACAGAGAGTTTTTAGTCGCACTACAGATTTCCTTTTCTTTGCGCTTCCAGGGGTTTTTGTGCTGCAGATTTTCTTGTGTTCGTTTTCAGTGAGTCTCTACAGACGGACCACAGATTTTCTTGTGTTCTGATTCCAAGAGTTTCTGTAGTTGGACTACAGATTTTCTTGTGTTCTCATTCCAAGAGTTTCTGTAGTTGGACTACAGATTTTCTTGTGTTCTGATTCCAAAAGTTTCTGTAGTTGGACTACAGATTTTCTTGTGTTCTGATTCCAAGAGTTTCTGTAGTTGGACTACAGATTTTCTTGTGTTCTGATTCCAAGAGTTTCTGTAGTTGGACTACAGATTTTCTTG
>JAAAKL020000138.1:0-58679 GCA_010016065.2 Carybdea cf. marsupialis auct. non (Linnaeus, 1758)
ATTTATTCTATTTTCACCGAAATTTAGTGAAAACGTAACTTCTAATAGTCCACGATTGCAGGTATGTTACGTTCCTCTGAAAATTATACCTCGAAAACATCATTTTGTAACAGTTTTAAGTGTAAACGAATAAGATAACTTCTCTACGCTTTAAGCAACCATTTCAAGTATCTTACTGTGAAAAGGTGGTAATATCAGCACTTTTTCAATTTTTCATATTTTTGCTCTTGCCAACTATAAATTTACAAAAGTAGATGACATTATCAAACCTTTCTTTCAATAAGTTGGATGAGTTAAGGCTCGAAACAAGTTCGAAAAAACTGTTTAAAAACAACCGAAAACAGCAAAGATGCAATATAGCCACCTTTAAGCTTTCAAACATACCCAGATATTGAAATACCGTGGGTACTTGCAGGGGGCTCCAAGAGTCCCCTTGGTGAAAGAACGTACCTCACAGCCCCGTATAGAATAGGGCTAATACTCCAGTGCTAGTAAAGAAGAGAATGACTACAAAAAAACAAATATTAGCAAAGCCAATATGTGCATGGTAAAAACTGTACCACACTAATTTATGTACATAAATAAATATCTTTCACAGCCAACCTGCATGCCATTGCCAACTACACTTTCAAAGTCGCACATTTTCTTCCAATTTCAGAACTTCATCTAAATATGTAATATGACATATTAACTACCTAATACCTTCTAACTCCGTGTACAGTTCATTAACCATCATATATGATCATCTTATATCATGCCATTACATGGACTTTTCGTTTCGATTTCCCGTCTTCTATAAGCTTTACAATGTAACCTACCTATCATGAAGAGACATGGAAGTTGCGAACACAGCACAGTTTGTTCCCTGCTTTCACCATATACATGTCAACAAATAAAAAAGACGCGAGACAACGAATCGCCAATAAAGACAATACCATGCCCGTTGCGTACGTAGAAAACACGACATGTCAACCATTCATAACGTTTGCCGAACTTCTTTCAAAATTTTCAATCTTGAAAGTGGAACAAGGGTATTTTATAAACCTAATGCCAAATACTATCAAGCACAAATAAGGTGAAATTTCTACAGTATGACAGGCCTTGGAATAGAGAAAAGTTCTCGTTGAACATTAGATCTTAAACGGGAGAATTCGACTATGGCCCCTAAATACGGCGTGGGCAACGTATCCTCAACGATATCTTCTAAAGCCATAATGTTTGATAATGTTGGCTAGGAACACTGCGGTCTAATGCATCGAGGCTCCATATACGTTAGGTACGACTCCTAAATACTTCATTTCATGTCCTCTCTCTAGTCTTAAAGAGTTGCATCTGGCCTACTTTCTTGATCAACTCGAAAAACCAAAGAACCCTTAAGCAAAATATCTGCAATCGACGATATTCTTGGACATCTTTTTGACGATGTCAGAATCTGAAAAAGCGCCGCTTCTACTAATGAGATCTTGATACGGGCACGATGCTTCATCAACCATTTGTGTCATACATGAAGATCTGACAAATTTTGACTGACCGCCCACGATGTGACGTTTACTATGATGCACTATCAATAACTGTCTCTCGGATAAACAATCATATGGAGCAACATTTACAGTCACAACCTTAAATAATACAAGGTGAAGCAATCATACCAGAAATTCAATAAGACAACGTAACATTTCAAACATGATTCTATCTATCAATTCATAAAAATGTATGTGCAATGACTACCCTTTCACTATTAATCACGAGGCGTGCATACGTAGAAGACAAAAAAGTTCTGAACCCTAGGTGCAGATGTTAGTGGAACACAGAAAGGGGAAATTTATAAAAACAATAGGCCAGGGGACTCTCTCTTAATCATAAATGAACATGGTGTAGTATCAAAAACTTCATCAAATTACGACGTCATTTTTCGTTACGATACAACGACGTTGTTTGGGAATCATCTCTTTCCCAGTAAATGCTCACAGACAGTGACTTCCTTTAACTACGACTATGAATACTGGGAACCAGATTGTTGTTGGCTATACTTTAGAACCAGGCAGTTTATGTGGCTACACACAAATAGCTTACATAAGGTCGGAGAAAGGGGGAGGGCTAGTCGCGGGTGGGTAGGGAGTGGGTAGCAATCTATGCCGAGGTCATATTACAGCTAAGTATGCCACATTATTACGATGTTACCCTGTTTCAGTATGCCACATTATTACCATGTTACCCTGTTTCAGTATGACACATTATAACCATGTTACCCTCTTTTAGTATGGCAAATTATTACTATGTTACCCCGTTTAAGTGTGCCAAATTATTACCATGTTACTCTGTTTCACTACAGGAAGTCATTTAACTACCGCAGATCACACGAGTCTCAATTGCTTTACAGTTTTGTAAGTAAGGTAAACTATGTAGTGAGTCTGGATGCAATAACAAGTTTATTATTCCATTAACAGTATCGTAAGACTAAAACGAGCATCAAGGTAAGCAGGCTATAGTGACATAAACAGATCCTATAGTCCTCACGAATAATAAAAGCCTTTCGACAAATTAACAAAAACGTCACACAAAATTCCTGCTGTTCCACAAATAGAAAATACCCAAAGCAAACATTGTAAACTGTCTTAATGAAATGCAATAAATAATTTTCAAATTACTATCACTTTGTCAATTCCCTACTAACTGGATCTTAGAAAGTTATGTGTTATTACGTATGGTCATCAAGAATGCATAATATTAACGTGCCGTTAGTATTATTGAAAGCGTTACACTACCTATTTCTCTCTGTGTTAAAAGTTTAAAATTTATAATATGTCCCCGAAGCATTTCAAATGCAAAGCATCATTTCTATCAACACTTCCTATAATACAGGAATCAATACTAAACGGTTTAAACTTCAAAATGGTCACTTTATGCAAACCGTTCCCATAGCTACTTGACAGTGAGTGATTCATCTCCCCATTCCCTGTACCACGCCAATGCAACGGTGCAACATTTCTGCGATTTTGTGAGGCAACATAAGCACTAAAATCTACAGATGATTAAACTAGCAAAAAACCCCACTAAGCATACAGTTTTCTATAGCAGTACCTTAAGAGGAGCGAAATAAGGTAAAGAGTTATGGCATAATAAGAGGAATCCCAATTCACACCAAATATGTTTCACTGCTCCAATGTCATATCCGGTAGTCAACATTATGTTCAAGGCACAGTAATCAAATACTCCTCTTATCTAATTGGGGTACTGTGAGTCAATCGGCACTTCCAGATATTCTTGAACTCGTTTGAGGAATAAGGTCGCCCTCTAGACGATATTTAACGTAAACCAGCTAGCTGATAAAATTCAACCATTTTACTCACTAGAAAGGTCGCGGCTTATGTACGTGAAATGATCACCTTTAAGACATAAACAAAAAGATTCTCCACAGATTCTCCACAATTTTCGTCGCATTATCCGTCATTCTCCAAAATTCATACGTTTAAGAATGTGATGCATACCAGACCCTTCTCCAGACCAGGAAAGTCCACATTGTAGGTGATAAAGTGGCGCAAATCAATTCACGATGCCACTGTAACTGCTACTCATCGTACATTGTTGCGTGAAACTACCTAGCGATGTATGATAGTTAACGTATTCAAGATTTGAAGATTATACTAAACCGGTCGGTACTATGAAATGGATCCTGTAAATTTCTAAGAACATTATCGAAATTGTCATTCTTACAGAGATTGAAGCACTGTTATGTCCTGGGACTAGTAAACCCGACCATAATTTTTCAAACACAGTCACGGCATAAATTGTGGAAGGAGACTACCCCCTACCTTAAAACAGTATCAGCACCCATCTCCGAAAACCTTCCAATGCCAGCATCCGAAGCATATGTTAAGTATTTGAAACTAATGTACCGTACGCTGTAGTACTATAACAGGAAACTGTATGCTTGAATTACAAGACAGTCATATTGAGATAAAGGAACCTGCTAGTGACCACCCTAGCTAAGTAAAGAAAGGTCCTTTTTCAAATACTGCAAGTGAAATATTTAAATTTTGACGTGGAAGATAGTGGCCTTACGACTCTGCATTTTTCACACACCTATGCTAAATAGAAAACTAGCATGCTACATCAGTTACTATGGATTTATCTCCTCATTATCGTCTACTTCATATTCAACTGTAACCTTATGGTGCTTCAGTAAAGCAGCTAGCATAAACTCTACTCTGTTGTTCTGTGTATGTAGTGCCTTTACTTTTCTTTTAAGACTTTTAACTGACTGTTTTAATTCATCCTGTTGTTTCTGTAGTCTTTCAATTGGAGTCTAAAAATAAAAAAGGGACACCGCTCGTGAGATATCAAGAATAGCCTAAATTTTACCAGCATAAAACCCTAGGTTTCGTGGCTTTCTTGACCAGCCAAAGCCGTAAAGATTTTGAAGCCGATATTAAAACAACCTTGAACAAACAGCGACATTACGAAACGAGCAAAATCATAGATTTATAAATGGCGCATCTACAAGAAGCACCCCTATAAATCGGCGATACGCAACATAAATTTCATAAACAAACCGTCCAAGATTCCTGCCGCATCCTAGCCTTCATTTCAGTACAGGAGACTCTACGGTAGCGCAAATGAATTCTTTCAAACTAGCCACTGATTACCAAGTACAATAATTTAATAATTTCTGTTCTCTTGCACTAGTAGCCTCTGTAACCGGGGATTTTCTACCAGTAAAAACGAACTCGAGTATTTATATCACATCCTTTTCGTCGTCGCTTCCGTTAACAAGATTCTTCAAGTCGTCACAATTTTCACGTTCCGTATAGCTCTATTATGTACGTGCCAATAAAAATTATTTTTTGTTGCTTAGTAGTTAAAAATCGAGAATCTTTTTTTGTTTGAAAATACCCACATAGTCGATTGGGGTCATTTTATCATGATTAACAACGCGGGTCAATGGCTAATAGAAAAGAAAAAATCAGGAGTGAGTAGTACTTTGTTAAACGTAATTGGGAACAGGCACAATGGAAGAGTATTCCAAAAACGATGTGAGACCTCAAACAAGAACAGGCAGCGAGAATGGTTGAATATGCTTTCCATATCCCCCACGGTATAAATAGTGGTGGCAGTGATTTTAATCATCATTATATTTTAAGATGGAAGTTTAGTTCTAAGCTTGATTTTCATTTTTTTATTCTAACTTTCAATTGAGCGTTTAGTTTGGAGAGACAGAATGAAAATCAACATATAAAAACCCAGCAATATTATAAAACTTGATAGCGATAAATTCAACAAATAAAAATATCAGTATTTTTCCTATTATGAGCCAAACTGACGACTATCAGTTCAAACTGAAAAAGAAATCATTCTTCGTTTGCTATATTATACTAAAATAAGTCATTAACTACTGAAGTAAAAATAGTGAATTCACTATCTTTAAGACGTCATTTCGCACTCAGCAATGGACAAACGGTTTAGCAAGTAAGTTGTAAAGTTGTTGGCAGATAGCTCTCCCCCCAATTTTTATGCAAAAGCTTAGCAACGCACTTGGTTTAATCGAAAACTGCTTGGCAGGTCGACACTTTATCCTTTCTGTGCTTTTTAGATCAAAGCTCAGATGGGCATCCTATTCTTCCTCTTACAAATTTTGATATAATTTTGTTAGATATCAAGTAATCAATAAAAAACACGTCATGTATTAACTTCCTGATCCTATTCTCAAAGTTTCTAGCTTCGAGGCTCTCTTCACCATCCCTTCCCTTCGCATATCAAAGACAAACGAAACCTAAGCTTTACTCCCTACCGTCTCAGTTGGTACGAAGAGTATACGGTCGACGTTACGCTCTCGGGGCAGGGGGAATAGAAATGTACCATTTCTACTTTCCATCGCCAGAAAACATACCCTAATATCCATGGGAGGTACTAGTGCCTTGTTTATTCAATAACCAAGACTCGCAATTTCAGTAATGCCAAAATGATAGTGCAATAATCAATTCATGCATTTCGTAGATGAAACGGAGGAATTAACTTTCGCAGCATAATATAATGGAAAGGTGATAAGCTGCCTTTTGGGAGTGACACCTAGAACGGGTGGTGTTTAAGTAATCCCTCTAGAGCACAAACGTTTCTGTACTGGTCACTTGACATCAGATTCTCAGCTTTCATTTTTTTAATTTACTTACTTCGAATATTTCAACAGGATTGTTCCCCAGTCGTATTTTATATACATAAACACACTGTTACCTTGGAACTCCTATAAATAGCTTCTTAGCCTCTTATCAAGACTACACATAATAGGACTGTTTCATTATTTTCCTCGCCACTAAATAAATGCTAACGCACTCAAAAAGATGATGCACATTAATCAATAAATGACATAAAAGTTCTACTGTATCTATTGACAATGTAACATTGGTATTTGCCCTTTCCAGGCGCACTCAATTAAAGGCACAATCCTAGTCATTTTAATGGAAACTTTCAGTTGACACACTTTAAACGTGAATTATAAGTACCATCATAAGCGATACGATGGTGTACAAAAACACTTACTGGCTGCGCTAAGATTCCTGGTGATTTAATGACATTTCCTTTTACCGTCCAGAAAGACCAAAAATTCCACCCTTTTACCGCATTGGGCTGCATATTTTCTTCCATTTTTACTAGTTTTTTCCTTAATGTCAGAGGAAGAGCTTTCTCCACATCCAAAGCTAAGTCAACCTGGGGTACAAAGAAAACAACCGTACAGGAATTATCATCGAAGAAAAGGTTTGCTTCAACCACATCACGAACTTGAGACGCAATGGAACTCAAATTTAACACTGTCGAAGATAGTGCCGCATCGTTTATTTTACAATAAAAAATATCTATATCTATGGATGGCGAGGCACATAAATACGTAAAAGTTGACATGATTATCTCTGGTTTAGATATCAGCCCCTTTAACAGCATTACTTCGTAAAGCATTTACCAAAGACGAAGAGCAACTCCTCCAAGTGGGACTGATCCACAAGTACCATTACGAGCTCCTAAATTCTTCTCTGCAATTCTTCGAACAACACGCCAGATCTGATGTATAGATATTTATGTTTACAGATATTTATTTCTGTGTCCATCCATATTTCTATTGCTTGTACGATGATACCTAAACTTCATGGGCTATGCTATATCCTATTGTATCTCTACAGAATGTTATTACATATTGATCATTAATAACTGTTGCCTACCGATAATAAATTGCTAGTTATGTGCGATAATCAGCAGTTGTGTCAACATGTCGATGGCTCAAGACTGTCGTTATGTGATACAAGATGTACTTTGCCTTGTCTTTTTTAAGCAAAGTTCACCACATCAGGCTCCAGCATTCTACAGATTCCAACTCTTGGGAAGTAACCAAGAATCTTACCTGCATGGCCAGCCTTTTAAGTACTGCATTCTCTTGTACTCCTTTAATATCGTCCACAGCCAATCCAACCTAAAAGGCAAACATCTCAATATAGGTTATTAAAACCTGTGCCTTCCAATTGAAACCACCGCTTAATCGTTAGCTTTCACCCGATATTAATGTTTATAGCGGTCTCGGTTTTCTCAAACACCGCTCAACATCTCAAGATCAAGGCGCTAGAAGAGCTCCTGATTCATTCTTATCTCACACTGGACTCCTTAACTTTTATCTCTTAGTCTCATCGGAGGCACATACGGCCCCCAAACAGTGAATGGGGTTTATCTATTAAACATTTACAACTATAACCGGTAAAATGCTCGGCTTGATCGATTACGCCCCCTTTCGTTGTTTAACATATTCCATTCCAGATTCTAAAGCTCAAGAAACAAATATCGAGGAGTATCAGGAAAAAAAGAACCTTCCTTAAAGACTCAGCTGCGATTTGCCTATGAATTGGATATCACCAAAACCAACCTCAAGAACCTGTTAAACTGATTATGGTATGATAAACCTCGATGTTATGTCGAACAATGATAAATGTTAATAGTTACGACGATGATCATGATTGTGGTAATAGGGAGTTTGCGCACAACATGACGAACCACTAGACGACGAAGAGATTATAGAGAAAAGACTGGGATAAGCGCTAATGCGCATGCTTCATTTAGGTCATTTTCTACCCGCTTCTCGTTATCCACTAGTCGACAGCGAACGTTTCTTTATTTTCACGTCAAGTAGAGAAAGAAGGAAAGTATTTTTCGATAAAGATACCAGTATTTGGTTATCACTGTTATGTTTACATAAAGATTACAAAGCGTGGGTTCGTGTTTTGATTTGTGTAGGAATAGAATCCCACACAATGCCTCACAGCAGAGAGTTTTCGCAGCTGATGCCATAATCATTGCAAAACACAATTGAACATCAGGGTCAACTGTAGCACTCATCTCCCAAATCGCGGTACCAAATCGGAGTACTGCCATGGGTAAGTAAGTCTTTTTAGAAAAAGACAGGAGGCCTCTAATCCATCAAATTTCCCTCAGTTGTCGCAAGTAAAATATCCCGGGGTCTTGAATCCCTCGGATAGTCTGAAACGAATTCCATTAGTACACTCGTTATTTGACGGGTCATCCAAGTCGAATTTCTCGCAATTTCAATATGATGTAATAAAAAATGACGTGGAAATTGTATCATAAACATGGCAAACTGATAAAACCGGAATCGTAAACTAGCAACAACCCACGCTCGACGGCTTGTGAAAGCACAATTTTGCAGACGAAAGGTCGTAAACTAGTCCTCTGGCTTCTCTCTCTAATCTCGTAGTCTCGTGGTTCATCATCTGTTGCGAAAACTCCCTAATGATGAAGATGACATTGACGATGATGATGACGATTACGATGATGCTATATAACTGCAAGAATAATTTCCAGACAAGGAACAACGGAGCTCTACTGCCACTGTATGTTTGTAAACTCCTTCATGTCGCCTTTGCCAATTTATGGAATAAATGGGAGACGAACAGTGGATTTGTATGAAAAAAGGGTAAAGCAATTAACATGCAAAGTCAAAATAACGATAGAAGTCAACTTTAAAGAGACAAAATTTATGCTTACCAGGAGGTTCATAAGAATAATACAGTTGATGATAAGGTACATAACGTATATCCCCCAAGCTATTGGAACAGGATGATTTTCATTGAATACCGTGTCATACTCGAACTCTCCTAGCATTCCCATGGACGTTTTAAGCATTGCCCTGGCTGGTGTAGCAAACGAAATAGGTCTCTATAAAGAAAATGAAATTGAAATTGGAACAGTTTACATTGTTTGATGACTAAGTGTTGAGTAAACCCATTTAAACAAGAACTATAACGAGCAAAGAAAAAAACAAACCAAAACCCTTTCGGGAATTTTGAATAAGGGATACATTATCTCTTTGAACAGCTGGGCTGTTATTACGGTAAATTACGTGGTAAATTAAGATTAAAATTTTAAGATTTTCCCGAGTCTCTTTCAACCCTAGGTAGAGACTGCGTCAATGTACGCGCAAAAAAGTCGATTTATAAAGTTAATAATTGATTAACAAACAACGGCTGCGTTTACAGGAGGCGTTCACGTATTCCACCAGCCAAGTAATAAACTATTAGGCGTGTTTACATGGTGCTGGTCAGTCAGTCAAGAAGGGCGTTAAGTCCTCCCACTCTACTTCTATTATCACTAGTAACATTCTTTACCATGCATTTGGTATAGCACTAGTTCAGAATCCAAGAAGCGATCATTGCGCGGTTTTGTTGTCGTGTACCCAACATTATTGTAAACAATATGAGTCTATTGGCTCATACTAGATAATTTCAATTGCACATTGGTATCAATGTTCATTCGTGAATTAGTGGAAAATGTAAACTTGACATGAGAAGCATTTACAGTAGGATTCCCTGAGGTTACATATCAATTATCTGAGGTAAATTTGACCATCGGATGGTCATGTGATGTTTTTATAGGATACCTGTAAAGGAGATACCTGGAAATATCATCATAAAAACGGTTGTCTAGTATTAATGTAAAGAAAAGGGCCACGTTTAAATTGGAAGCGTTGGGGTAGGTAATCAGGAAGCACGTCTGAGAGTGAGGAGATACAAAACATTCTCGCAATTTTGTGTATACGAGAGAATTGAGTGTTTGATGACACAGAGGGTACGGTCAGATAGATCCGTGCCATGAATGACTGGACACTCTCAGCACTTCATGTAAAATAACACAATGACATGCTAACCACTAAAGAACTAAAAGTACTTCAGGATTTTTTAGGTTATTGCATGAAAGTGAAGAAGTAACAAAACTGAAGGGATTTAAGGAAGCAGAATGTGCACACTTATTAGTTAGTGCCTCACTAGCAAACAAACAAATGTACGTCTTCGAAGTATCCCACGCGTATGGGTTTCAACTACCAGTTTTGACCCTGTTACAGAAAACATGCACCTTTGGAATATAGTAATAGATCTGACGAAGAGCTAAACTAAAAGATAAATATGGTAGCAAAACTTTCAGTTTCTTTAAAAAGCGATTTCCACCGAGAATATCATCATCTTCACGTTTCAATGAAATTTAAACGCCTTACTTCCTACTACTTTGCCTAGTAGTGATTCATGTTCAGAAAATAGATCTCGACTCATTTCGTGTGAGATCAGTACAGACCTTCAGTTGCGCAATTACGTGACATTACATTAAATATATGAAGTACGACTTTTTGTTAAATAAAGCGAATCAACTGTTAGTTACCATAAAGCGATTTGTCACAAAATGCATACAGTTAAGGTTTCCTCTAGTTTCTTACTTTATCTCCACCTAAATTCTATCAACCGCTAAAGGTATTGCAAACTCTACCCTTCTTACGACATGTAATACGCGGCGCGGGTACTTGCGTAGCTAACGGTTGAAAAAGAATGACAGCTTGTGGTCTTACCTGCTCGTGGAGCAACAGATGGAAGCCAAGGCCAAAAGCTATGATAAATAGTACGAAAACCACGAAAAATTGTGCAAACGTTTTTACAATATCCGTGAACATAACCACATAAATGCCAAGTTTCGGAAATTTACGCATAAAGAGCACCAAACTGATCCATGATAACCAGACAGTTAGTGCTCCAATGCTTCTGTGCCACGTTGAGCACCTAAAACCAAGAAAAGAAATGTCAAGAGGTGAGTAGCACATCAATATACCCAGATCCAAATCAACTGCGAAAGAATAAAAGAGGTCTCGCGGAACACCCTATTAATGAATTTAAGGTAAAATGTATCCACATTCGCATACAACGTAATGTAACGGGAAAGTATACAGATTTTGGTATTGCTTGGTTAGATTGAGGTGCCCTTTTCATCACCTGCTTACTACGCAACAAAGCTAATAATTGAAACAACAGCGTCACAAACACTAAGAGTAACTTGGTAAGCATTTCCTTACTCAATTCTAAGCACCAGGCCATATTTGGCTCTGCTAATCATTCAAAGCTACGCGTAAGAACAAGATTCAACAACTTTCGTTCCAGTTCCACGCATAATGTAACCAGAGGCTAAGCATGTTGCACACAGATAGAGGAGCGTGATATATAGTCTATATGTTTACTTGCACCGCACTAAACTCAGTGGAACTGGGCAATTGCGTATCCTTGGCTATTACCCGTGCACTTACATTGAAAAGGAAAAACGAGCAAATTGGGTTTAAGGAAGTGTCAACTCTACTGACTTGACATTTAATAGCGAGTTGCAACATTGAATATACCGAAGTGATTCAACAATAGACTTCACGTTGTCTTCCTTTAAAAAGTAGTTTGGAAGTAAAGTGAAAGCATCCACGTACCTTCCGTTTTTCAATATTTCTATCCTTTTCCCATTATACTCAAATGCATCGATGATGTATAATAGAGAAGTAAAGTATGCAGAAAATTCTATCAAATTGTGTAGTCGAACGTAGTTATAGAACTGCGAGACCATCTGAGAAATCTGCAGAAAAAAGAATAAAATTCTAAAAGTCAAACTAGATTTTGTTTTGTCAAAGATAAAGCAACTGCACACTGTTCGTAACCATCTTGCAGAATAACTGTTATATCCCTGTCCATATTTTGTACATGGTCAGTCCCTCAAATGCAATCAACATCTAAACTGTGATCAGATAATATGGCAAATGAAGCATTTCAAAATCATCACAATAAATGAAATGAACACTTCAGTAAATCCTTATCAGCATCAGTTCTAAACAATAAGCATATTAACGACTACTCTGTTGAATTTGAAGCATGCCTAATGAACAAGCTTGATTGTCTGCATGGCCATCACACCGAACTTTACGTAAAATGACTCGAGGGTGAGCCAGCCGTACCTTGATCAGCTATATAATATATTGGAAGTCTAGTCTCACTGCAGTCTATCAGCATCGGATGGACCTTACATCTTTGTAATTCGCTGTTTCTCTTACATAAAGTAGAAACGTGTAAATTAAGTTAAGCTCTGGCGTTAACGCCGTCCACCGCTGGGATCTCAAGCAAACACAGTCAGTCATATGTCCTCATAAACCCTCAAAAACAGTACAACCCCCATTCCTTCTACTATACCACTGATTTTAGCACAGACACCGAAACTCAAGGAGAATATGTCCGTTCTTCTGTCCAATACTGTTCACCAAAGAAATTGTTCTATGGAAGTCTGAAATTACTAATATGCATACTTAACTTTCTTTCTTATATTTACCTCCCACCATTTATGAAAACCAGATAAGGGAAGGCTAACCTGTGCTTGCAACAGTATTCTTATCATTCTGCTTTTTCCGTTTACGAAAGAATTTTAAAAAGCACATCTTCAGTTTGATAGAGAAGGCTTAAGAAAGACGTGAAAAATGCCATCTACTTGCTACATACCTCTACTAGTAAACTTTCGATAGCTAGAATCGCAACCATATATTTTCCAAAATCTACAAAAAGTCTAGAACTTGCAGATGGTGGTCCACTGTGTGTGACACAAACACAACTTGTCTGATTGTTCTTCGTCACCTGGCATGAGAAACCGTGACGCACTTTTGCAGTCGTCATCGAATAACCAGTCAGGAACAACAAAAATATGACATAAAGGAACATTTTAGTGTAGTAGACGTAACGGCCATAAGCCCTCCATTTATATCGAAGAAGGCAGGAAACAAGAGGATGAGACAGCAACTTGGTTCTTTCTGTTTTGACCTAGTGCAAAAACAAAAGTGAAATTATCTTACATCTTACTAGCACACGGAACTATCATAGCAAGTTTGTGTATGACTTCAAAATACTTAGCCTCATAGAAGAGTGCATAGAATTTGAGCATCCACTCCTATACTATTTTTTTTAAACTTGGGGACAAAAGGTACTGGTTGTTGGCAGTATTTCAATGACCACATATAATAATCGCAATAAGCATTTCCGGAGAAAAGGGTATTCAAGTTGACTGAAATAAGAATCAATCCACGCACTGCATATCCAAATTCATATCTGGGTTGGCTATACTGTAACAAATCAGAATTTAACGAATCGATTGACTAAAAGATTAGGTTGCTACGAAATTACATTTCTGAAATTACATTTTTGAAATTACAGTCTTACACAAATTTAGTCATCCAATCAATCAATCAATCAATCAATCAATCAATCAATCAATCAATCGATCGATCAATTAGATAATCACAAGTCAATTAAATCCATCGCTTAGCTACTCTGGCGTCTTTAGAGCAATTCAGTCTACTATCAATCAATAGATATTACTATTTTCTCAGTGACTATATAATATATCTATTATTTCTTTTTGAGCATAACTCCTTGACATATACTCACACAAAACGCATCTGAATCGATTCAACTGTACGGTATAAAACTATATCTGAATAAAGTCGAATAAA
Organism: Carybdea cf. marsupialis auct. non (Linnaeus, 1758); assembly: GCA_010016065.2. NCBI lineage: Eukaryota > Metazoa > Cnidaria > Cubozoa > Carybdeida > Carybdeidae > Carybdea > Carybdea cf. marsupialis auct. non (Linnaeus, 1758). The sequence goes on from JAAAKL020000138.1 coordinate 13,838, forward strand.
GTGGAATCGAACACAGTGAAAGCTATATTTAATCTCCACTGATTATACTTACGCAAGGGCAAATATACTTACCATAATAATAAGGGGATGGTTTTCCTTCATTTCAAGTTTTTGTTTCGCGTAGCTTGGTAAAGGAACCCTGATTGGCGGTAAAATATTGTTGTTTTTGGTCTTTGTCAATGTCCCCTTTTTGGATGATACACTGGACATAGTGGTATAGCTTTTAGGGTTGTATGTTTGCACGTTGGGTCCCCAACTCGTAAAGCTATCTTCTAGAAACTCATAATTGCAGGAAATTTCGTATGCTGGGTGCTCTGGCGGTAAACCGTTGCTTTGAATACACTGATTGAATACCATTAATGCAACTTCTGTAAAAGATAAAATTGAGGAATGGTGAAGATTTCTAAGAGAAAATTAAAACCGTGTTTTGGGAGGATTTTTTTTACAATATACCGTGGCGCTTCGGATAGGAACTCAACTTTTAGATGCTCTCTGTAACAACATTCTTGTACTACCAAGCAACAAATTGGGGTCTTGAGGCTCGAACTATTACAGTAGTACAAACTGTTGTGAAAGTATCTTAGCATTAACTGTTCCGGTGATTCAAAAGCATCTAACAAAGTTTCATCGCTGCCTTTGTAGAGTCTGCAGAATGTCAATCATGTGTAATGTCACTGATAAGCGGGAAGGTAGTTACAACTTAAGGTGAAAGAAAAGAAGATACTTTTAGGATGGTAATGAAGGCTGTGGTTGTTAAGTGAAAACAGTAAGCCAAAATAAGTCAGCCATGATCATCCAGGATTAGTCACAGCAAACGCTTTCCAGCTTTGTAAATACTTGGGAGGTATGGTGCCATTTCTACATGCAGGAAAAACTGCATTAGCTAAGGATTATAGAAATGTAACATGCAAAACAATGTTTTAAAAGTAACACTCTCCGAGCTATAGTTCAGGTAATGAAGCCATAGGGGGGAGGGGGGCAATTACAATCAACTGAAAAAATTGGCAACGAATATCAGCTACTAGCGCAAATAATAAATACAGTTTTGTGTAAATCTGAATTAATTATTTATATCTGGTATTTTGCTATCGGATTATTGTCCCATGATCCTGTCTCTGTAAGTATGGAATACACAAACTGCAGTCAATAAATATCATAAAACAGGTTTTCATGTAAAAATCAGTGTCTATCCCCGATGAGATTAACCTTCCCTAAGGCTGCATAGTTCAGTAAAAACTGGACAAAAACACAGCACGAACCTGGCAACTTTTTGATGAGTTTCCTCATCGGCGTTGTGACTTTATTGCCTTCTAGAATGGAGCTTCGCATCGCTTTTTTCCAATTCTCGTGGCTGAGAATAGCCATAGCTGCCTCCCTGTAACAAAAAATCATCTCTTATACAACTGCATGTATACATTAGTCTGAATGTATCTTTTCAAGATAATTTAAGTAAAAGACTGATTCGATCAACATAAAAAGAGATCAAGATGACTATTTGCCAACGAAGTGCCAGTAGTGCAACCTACTAGTAGGACAACTAATCCATACAACTAAGAAAGTTAACGTTAACAAGGGTTTATCGTTTTCATCGGCAACCAAATACTTTATATCAAAGAAATAATGATGAATAAACATTAAATCCGGCTTTTGGTTCTCTCTAATCAGTATGATTCATGCAAAGAACGCCTCGCTAAGGTGATGTTGTGTTGAAAAATATCACATTCACTACAAAAATTTGGAACGAAACAAAAGGATTGAACCCCACTCGTACGATACACAAACAGGCAATGCCATATAGTACTTCTCTACGTTTGTGCCGTAAAACGACGAAGTGGAACTTCACTATACACTAATAAAGGCATCTCATTTGATAGAGAAACACAATAAATAACCGTTCATTAAGAATAAATGGAAGGGTCACAGGAAGATTTAGACGAACTAATCCATAGCACGAATAGCTTTTGTGTTTATTAGTGTCAACTCAAATGCTACCAGAATATTTCTAAACTTTATTCGTAATTTAGTATTCAACAATATCATATTTCACTTAACACATTGCTTCCAGCGCACTTCGTAATTATTACCAAATGAATTCTTTTAGAAGCAAACATCCCCTCCCCCCAAAAAACCTCAACAACCCCAAACAAAAGAAAACAAAACAAAATATCAACAACGGCATAACGCACTACATACTTCTGATTATTTTCTATTGCAAGATCCAAACAGTTTCTTCCAGCATGGTCCTTGCTTGTTATATCAGCTTTCCTCGACAACAGCAGCTTTACCATATCAACATGCCCTTCTTTACTTGCAAGATGTAACGGCGTTGTCTGTTAATTGATAGACAAGGCAACACTTTGTTATTGCAAAACAAAAACTGTTACATATTATAATAACTCGTTATTTTTATCCTATATAGATGAAAAACAGCAAACTCCGAAAAAAGACAACAGCCAAGAACAGAAGTGCAAGTCCCTATAAATATACCATTATCTACTTGTTATTCATTCTTTGAGCTTCTCCCCCGCGCTTCTTACATTTTTTTCTCCAATCTTGTTTATAGTCGTATCAGAGCTGTTTTTAATGCATTTGTACAGCTATTCATAGTCTGAGTGGGAGGTAAAGCAAAATGCAAACCATGATAATATGCTGATAAACAGTCTATTTGATCCAATTCAATCACAAAATAAATTATCTTATAATTAGACCAATCGCCCTGTTGACACTATATACGTTGGAGTAGTAACATGAGTGGAAGAACGAGCTGCCTTGCAACAAAATTACCTTGGCCCTGTCCATCGGATCTATAGGTGAGTCCCCGTCTAAAAGAGCTTCCGCAGTCTGAGTCCATCCTCTTGAAGCAGCGCAATCGAGTGGCGTCCAAAGATTTGCGTTTCTGTGAGAAAGGGTAACAGGTAACGTTGGCTACATTATACACGTACTTAGCACTTCCTCCAGGTCTTAGAATAAAATACACGGCTCGAAAACTTGGAGATTTACAGTAATGGAAATGTTCTCCTACGATCTCAATGAAACTCTGCATCTTGCTTCAAATTAACCTGTGTAGGATGGTAAGTTGACAGTGCCTTTTTTAGAGGTACAAAATATGGATTGTCGTGTGCTATTGCACTTGCAACCAAATGGATATTGGTGTTCAGAAGTATTTTAAAATAACCTTACGCTAGAATTACCCACTACTTTCACTGGATACTACCTGGTTTCACTGAACTGTTTAAAAAAAAGAAACAACCAGCTAATCACGATAGAAATGCGTCTACCCTCTTACATGTTCCATTACACATTGCAAGCCTCTTAGCTGCTGATGAACGATAACACAGGACTATAACAAACCTTCTTCAATGCCATCTTGCAGTGGTATTTAGAAAAGTGCAAGGTTTGCTACTTAACAGCATAGGGGTATTTACTTGAAGTCTCCACACCTATTCCCTACAGCCAATTAAGAGGGTGCTGCAGCACTAGATGATGGGGCATCTCACCGAACCTTCGATGTTTGCATAGAAAACTGTTGGATTTGACCCACAGTTTCCTACTGCTTCTACGAAATTCTGTGAGTTCCTGAATGGCATCGGAGATACGTCCTCCACCACGTGGCATGTTGTCAGACCACCACTGCTGTTAACACTGAGTAATCTCCTAGTTAGTTGAAGGCACTTTACAGAGCGGTTTTCAAAAGTTGTGTACAAGATAATACTTGGGAAGTCACTGTAACTGCAACCATTCCATACGTTCACTTAAATATTTTTATTTCATTTCTTGAACAAGAATCCCGCCATAGTATACATTATTTCAACATTAAATACACAGCACGCGCAAGCAACCCTTGTAAAACCCTTGTCATGATTATGGGAAATGCGCACTAAGTGTCAGTCTTACTATAAGTCAATAGTGTGAGCTCTTCTGACATCAGGAGATTTGGAGGCTCTCTATTTTAGGTAGTGAAGGGCGGTTGGTTAAAGACCAACTATCACTTACAACATAGAATAATAATATCTTAATTGGACGATAGTACAGAACCATGTAGCAATGATATCTTCCGGAGTAAAATTCTACCTACAGCTGGGCCAAATGAAGTACATTCATACATAACACATTTAGGCATGTTCAGGCTCAGGTTACTTAACTATAATTGACATGTTCAAGCAGACACCCATTTTGAAACAAAATCACCATAGTAGCCCCTTATTACTCTCAAGACTTAGCAGGTACAATGAAATATGTAATACCAAGCACATAGAGAGCCCGAAAAGTTTGACTTTTTAAGCATAATAATAAGTCATGTAATCAAGCAACCAATGGAGAAAACGAATATGTCCATATGTCAGGGGTGGGGGGTGGGGGGTTGCCCGTAGTGGGAGAATGGCCGAAGATTAACTTTTAGGGGTATCTCTAACCAGCGGGGCATTTCTTCCGGGGCAGTTGAGCAGTGTGCAACACTACGAGATGGTAATGATCATATGCCGATGTACAAAGAGATTGTTATAAAACTACACATGGATTTATCGGCAGTGTACTCCAAAGGCATACCTTGCATCTACTGCTGCACCACATTCCAGTAAGATTTGAACTACACGAGAATGTCCCTCCAGTGCAGCCAGATGGAGTGGAGTATTAGAGGAATCGTCTTCATCATTCACAATGCTTGTATCCTGTTTCAAAAGTATGTCTACTATCCTGAAGGTGAAGGAGAGAGAAATATGTTCTAATAAAATGGCAAAGTAAATTCGTTCTTTTACGTTAGCTACAATTTTTTGAAAATGACCTATATGGATGTGTTATACGGCAAATAATGAAACGTTATTTCGTTATTTTGTCGTTGCTAAGTTGCCAGTTATTTATCTCAGTTAACAATCTTTAGGAGAACTTCAACACGGAATTGGAGTATATAGCATTTGATGTGGCAGAACTGGAGACTGCTATGACTGACATAGCAGTATGGCGTGCCATCACCACTCGAATAGACAGATGATCGTTCGCCATAAGCAAGTAAGATCAAACCAGGGCGGAGAAAATACGTCTTATGTTTAACCACAAAAGGGTTCAAAGCAAAAGTTTACAACCTAAATATACAAAAGAATTCTCGACAAATCATTGTTAAAAACTCTTAGGAAAATAATAAAGACCTCTAGCCTTCTTTGTGCGATACAGGGCTATGAACTGAATTATAAAACGTAATCTGTTAGCAATTTTACTTGATAAATTGGAAGCCATGCGTACGGTGGCTATCGGAGAAACCAAGTCACACTTCAATTATTAGATTTTGTGGCATATTTTACGTTCTATAGTTATGACCTAAAAGTTGATTTTACGGAACGTCAATCGCGGGTCGCCAAGGGCTGACTCAATGGAAAGCTAGTGTTTGAAATTCGTTGCAATTTTCTTCACTGTTAATGTATTACTAAATTTGCGGGTTTTCTATCGGTTCAAATCGGGGTAAATAACAGCGTAATGAGACCCAAATTTTACAGTGTGGTCGACAGTGGCAACATAACTGCCTAACTGCCCAAAACCCCGTAATATAAAGGTCACCAGATCCAAGTCAAAATGAATACTTAAATGGGAGTCTGACATTGTACTTCGCATGTGGTAATGATTTGCAACCACAATAATTATCTTAGAGGACCTAACTGCAACATCACGATAGAGTCGCTAGTCAAGGATATGATGAAAAAGTCTTGAAGTAATCAGTCTATCTAAAGGACCTTCTTATACCTTGAAAATCCACTTACTATTATGGTGCGGCTACTCCATCTTCTTACCCTTCACAGACACGTAAATATCGTACAAAATCCATACCTCTGCGTCATATCAGCACACGCAATCGAATTTAAACCTTTATAATATTGTAATCTGATTGGCTAGCAAAGGTAAAGCTGCCTTGGAAGTTTAGAAATCTCGGTGTAGCATATTTGTGGCTAAAATAGTCATTTTTATTGGAAATTTCAATGCTCCTTTAATTCTGCTATGAAAGCGGCTTAAAAAGTCTGGTGTGTCAACGAATTTGGAGTCTGCTTATCAAGTAACAACTTACAACCAAAATAGTAGTGTAAGTAGGGAATAATACTTCCATATGTAACATAATATAGGTTGACGTAGTGCTGCTAGTTGTAGGAGCAAACTATGTAATCGACATTATCTGTTACTCAACTTATAACCTTACCTTTTCATCCATACGCGATGTGTACTGCGCCTTCTTTTCACCTCAGGTAACACCTGTAATCATAGGGTTCACATACCCACCTCTTACACTAGACTCTGACTACTTAGGTTTGCGAAGTACTCATCAGTGTATGAATTCTTACATTTCAATGTTATTTCAATATCATTTCAATAAGCTTAAACAAGATAAGGTGCCGTCTAGACCTTCTCTTCCCTATTACGTGCGCTCTAATCGTACCCTCGACATTTTCTAGCGGCGCATGTGAGCACCCACTACCACTCAATGCCCCTCTTGATGACATCAAGCCGCAGCAAAATATCATACCTTGCTCTGCCAAATTTTGCAGCCAAATGAAGAGGGGTTAAATTTTGATCATTCTTTGCGTCGATACAAGCTTTGTTGTTAAGCAGCATCTGGAATAAAAATCGTGACATCGTTAAAATATAAATTTAGTGAAATAGGAATATTATGAAAATAGGCATACGGCAAATGCTAGTGTGTTAATCTATCATATATTGATTCATCTATTAAGAGGCAACTATCGATATTAACTATATCCCTACTGGGGCAGGGGTGGGGTGGTGGTTTGAATCATGCCCTGAGAGCTTTAAACTGTCATATCTCCCACACTGCTCAATACATTTGCTGATTTTGGTGACTTTCCCCCTAAAACGTGTGCATTCAATAAGGTTATAAAAGTAGGTATTCATTTCCGGTGAAGCAGTGGCGTTGAGAGGCATCTTGACAATACATATTACAAATGCGTGATGCACATGATGATTAATATTTCAGATCCTTTTTTGTGACTTGTTTTGTCCCCTGTTTGACTATTTTTCTTGTTTTAAATTACCAATTTGTATATATACAACTAAATTAATTACAGAAACACTGCAAAAAAATTATAAGTACTCCACCAATTAGTTCCTTTTGTAATCTACTGCCCATCATTTATGATGGCAACAGAAGAAAGAAAACGGAATCATTTTGGTGATGGGTGGTGTGAATTACATTGTGGTCCCATTATCAATAACTAAAGTTTTTTGGTGGTACAAAACAAGCACTACTAAGCAATGTGACTCTGTCATATAGCAGCACTTGCTTGAAAACACAGAAAGTGCAAAATAGTATACGGATGACCGCTTTCGCATAATAGGCGGAGCTTTTCACCTAGCCCTCCTCGAATCCGTCCACATCAAAGCAACAAAACCTTTGCTTTGCAGACAAAAATAATTTGTTTTTTCACTGGGTCTTTTCGGCTAACCATTTAGTTCCACAGACACTGATTGGTCAAAACAACACAAATCTAGCAGTCAGACCTCTGATTGGCTACTTTCAAAACACAGTTTGGTATAAGTTTTATTGATATCTTCCTATCTCAATTCTGATGATTTTGTACTTTGAGGAGTGTCAGAAGAAAAAAGATTTTCAGTACTAGAATGTTTTCGCTACTTCGTGCAGTTTTAACTAAACAAATATAAAAAATAATATACCAAAAATATGAAAGAAATACCTTAAATGGGTTATGAAAGCAATAACGCTATAGGCACAATATGTATAGTATATGTTTTTCGTAAACGATCATTATGAGCAACGTCACAGAAACAAAGTGAGTTGTTAATGACGTCTCTATCACTGATGGTCTTCCAGGGATATTTGTTTCCCTATGGCTACTGAAGCTTAGACTTGCACCATGACAACATGCAAAAAATGCTGACGTTACTTGAATTTGATGTCGCATGTAAAAAAGTTACTTTATTACAAGGAATTATCTGCTGGAACATTATCGTGTGAAGTTCCACCAATATTGGATGATCTCTGCTGATTTGAAGGAAGGCGGATTGGTCAAGAACACAATACTTCCTTCCCTTACCGCAACGAAACGTTTCATTCTATCATCTGTTTTACAACATGGTTAATAGGCTATGCAATTCGTTGGAAAGTTCTGAAGATGTTGACATTATAGCATGCCACATTTAATTCTTAATGCCATCCTGATGACAAATGGTTTGTCAAACAATGCGATAAGAGGTTAGATGATATGACACTTAATAAAATACAAAATATGTAAGCAAAAATGAGCATTGCCATTTAGATATGAGATAGAAAGAAGGGAAGCCAGCCAGCCATGGTACGCTGCTCCTACTCTGCAGAGACTTATATGCTTTGAGCATCCGTTGAACAGCTCAATATTGGATGCTCTTTATCCATGTTGTGTTTACACAGTAAAACCAGTCATTCAAACTGAAGGAAGAAGATCCCTGTTATTGTTTGTAATCATTTTCCTACATACAGAACTGAGAAACGCAATTCAGCTAAGGCAAGTCACTATGATTACAGTGCGATTCGTGCCCTTACGATAATACTGCTATCACCTAATACTACGTTATTGTTTCATTATCGATTCTGTAATAGCACTACACTATTGGTCATAATTTGATGAGCTATTCCCGTATAATCAGCATAAAAATAGAAAAACTCGTGCTGAGCAGCAACTTTAGGGGTATCAATTAACAACGGTTTGGATTTTCGTGAACAATGTCAATTGTGATGATCGTGATGGGATGCTTAAACATAAAGAACTTCATCAAAACGGGTTCAAGGCAGTTATGGAATGAACCTGGCTCATTAGTAATTTCTTCTTAACTTTTGACATGCGTTCCAATCCCGATGTATAATAGCCAACTTTCAGCAGTTTCGGGAGCTTAATGAACTTCGTCTATTTTAACTCCTTTCTTAAGAGCATTGAGTATTCTGAAACTTTAGTTCTATCCAAAGGGGGGAAAACAGACCGACGTAGTGGAACGAACTTGCTCACAGCAAACCATAATTGAAACCTCGAACCTACATTTAAAGCAACACCACTACTTGAAAATTACCTAAACATAAGCTGATTTACCAAACTATACCAGCTAAGGTTTGATTTTGACAAAACTATTATTAGGCAGCTTTTCAGCTTTTGGTAGTTAAAAGTTTTGTTACGAAAATTTTGTGTGGCCTGTGTAAACCTTGGTGAAAATGCCTACAGCAGAATGTAATAACAGGTCATTTAAAGTAGTTCCAATTCCACTACCTGCGGTTATATACTCATCGGTAAGAGTTTTGGGACATCTGCCATAAAAGTAACTTGTGATAGCGTGCGACACTAACCTACCTACACAACTTTAAGGGTACCAGTTTTCGAATACATACGCAATGCCGAAGGAGTCTGGCTTATAATCCCTGTAAACCTTCTACCAGCCGCTTCTACTTGCCACGAAACGATATTTTGCTACTAATAATTCGCGGGAAAGGGTTAGATGAATAATAAGGAGAAGTCAGTGATCTCCATGTTTATTCAAAATGGGTGCTGTTTAGTCTTCTGCAAACCGGATAACACGAAATAGTTTCACGTGCTTCATACCGAACTAACGAACTTGTTAACAATCCACTAACTACGTAATTTGCCTGCTCGATTTCTAACATGGCACATGCACAGTAACGGAAACATTGCAAAAAGTTAATAATATTCGCTGAGCATATTTCAATAAACATTAGTATCCCGTCCCTTTATGGAGTAAGCTACCTATGATTTAGACATCAACGAGATAGGGGGTCTTTTATTTAACAATATGATATGAACACTTGCAGGAAACCATGGCAACCGTTCGAAACAGCGATTCAAAACATCTCCTCTGTCTTCACATATCACCGAAGACCTCAACTTGTCTTGCTATCCCACCAACGATGAAAATGCCATAATACAACAAGAGGATGATGTCTCATGACGAAGAATTGATTGTTGAAAGATTGGAAGCATTTGTTTTCTTAAGCTGTAATAGTCATCAGGGGGGCAGCGGGGGCAATTGACATCCCACTTTTTTCCAAAGAATACTTTCAAATTCACGTTTCACGACTTTATTCTTTGTATCTTTTCATAGTGCGGAGACGTCAAAAACTAAGTTGGTATTTAAATCATTGCAAAGTACCTCCCTGTTCGCTAGAGTAGCACAAAGTGATAAAGTAATCGAAGAACCTAGTTTTTGGGGGACATTTTGCCCCCACCCCTTTTTCAAAGAGCGACCACGGCCCCGGGCATATCCTTATACCTCTGCCAATACACTTCCTGTGCGCACACAAAGTAGATTTCCATTACATGATGTATTCGTAAATCCTATGACCCCAGTAACATCCTCGTCTATTTAGGGCATACCTATTCTACATAATTCAAGTAGCACACAGCAGTTGTTTAGCTCGACAAATACGACACAAGCGTCCATGGTAACACCGATCCAACCAAACAATACCCTTGTAATAGAATTCTCCCTCTCTTTCAGTTATTTTTAGTAACCAAATCTCGTATCTCGTAGGCAGAAAAAAACTAAGAAAAAGGTAACATCCAAAATAGTGTATTAAATTCTTTGTTAAAATTAGATTTCTTGATTAGGGATTCTTGTGTCGACAGTGGTTTGAATATGTCATTAAAAATAAAACATCCTTTGTAGTCAAATGACATGAGAGCATATAAATTTAAACTTCAGTAAATGACCATAAACATCATCAGAATTCTATGTCTTATGGATCACCTTACCCTGACCACCTTAATGTATCCTTTCATGGCAGCTACGTGCAAAGGAGTGTTTTCGTGTTCATCAAATTCTTCAAGTAGTCCCTCGGCTCTTGGGTGTGACAGCAAAATCTATAATAAATCGGAATAATCAATGTAGTTATTAGTACCGAAAGCAGAAAACCTTCAACCAAAGAGCAACAGAAAATGTCCATTGAAAGTAGAAAATGAAATCCGGCAAGTACCGTTTGTAAGGGTCCGATTACATTGACCTTAATACCTCCGTCCCAAAGTAGGAGCACATCTGTCGCGCAACTATAGTATTTTGATTTCGCACCAGCTTCCTCTATCTCTGGAATGTGATTGAGCATCATATAAATTAGTGATTTCTTTCAGCAAAAATTGATTACTCGCTTCCTTTGCTATTTCGACACTACTGACTCTCTACATTCTTGTGTTACAGCTTTAATAAAATAGAAAATTATGTCACCAACGGGATTCGAACCTGTGACCCACGCAATCACAGCGTGCTCTGTATCAACTGACCTAACTCCGTTGATAACATACTCTATTCCTCAAGACCCTATATTGGCTCCAAATACTCTACTTGTGAACATACCATCCGGCTGTACACAATTTTGGCGACCAAGCTCTCTGTGTAAGCGACTTGACTATGAAAGGGCTGCCATGCTGCCAATGATTCTGTCCATCATTTAGCCCATCATTCTGTCCATCATTGTGTGGAAACGACAGTGAGAGCTGCAAAGTGTTATGAAGACAGTGTTCCACGCACAACGCCCTATTAAATGCGTTTCCAAGATATCTAGTAAATGTCTAGATATATCTCTGTGTCAATGTAGTACCAATTCTGTATTGAAAGTTGTAAACCGATCCGCATACTCGTGACGTCGGTTCCAAACATTGATCCACGACCTTTTCTTGACTTTTCTCACCATCCTCCTGTTTGGCTGCATTTCTTCCTCTGCTCCTGAGCGCTTCGTTCACTCCGTCTAGGCATCTATTTCGTGGTCTTACAACTGTTGGTCGCCATCTTAGGAATTTTGGGGTACATGCCCATACCATCTCCGTCTTCCTACTTCAACAGATCCACTGAAATTTGCTAAGTCCTAAGAAAGTCTCTCATTTTCACAACTCTTATTGTTCTCAAAGCTTTCATTTCTGCTGCTTGTAACTTGGATTTATTTTTGGATGTTAGAGTCCAGCTTTCTGATCCATATAGTAAGATTGGCTTCAGCACTGTATTATAGATGGTTACCTTAACCTCTTTAGGTACAACCTTTTCTTTCAACAGTGGATACATCATTTGATAACTTTTGATAACTTAGAAATTCGCGCACTAATTTCTGCTTCCTGCCTAGCCTCAGCATTAATTTGTACTCTTAAGTATTTATATGATTCAGTTTGGTGTACCTTATTTTGACCGATAAAAATGTTATATTCATATGACTCTATCGTAGTAAATTTCAATCGAGATAAGAAACACTTGCATAGGTGTGTGCTCCCACCCCTCAACCCCCTAAATAGTTCAGTTTCCCTCTTTCATTTAACAAGGATAGATAGTTCCGTTAAAATGCGTAACATTTATAATATTTTGTGGCCTATGAAATATGCGGGGGAAAGGAGACTGCCTACAAGCTCAGTAGCCCTTCAGGGCTCATTTGATGACCCTGTGGGCCCTATTTATCACATGGCCAAAAAGAAGGGGTCACGTTCTCGCAGACTGCCAAAAGGATAAAGAGTAGGTTCTACAACTTGATGCGGTACACATAGTAGTAAGATGATTTGAGCAATGAGCCCATCATAACACAAACAGGTTCATTACCTGATCACAGTAATACAAAATGCCTTACAAATCACATCATCCGAGAATGAAGGTTAAACTGTTGATTTTTATCCATAGATGGATATCCGTCATGGGCTATACGCAAAACCATTCAACCACGTCAACCGAAAGAAAGAGATGCCTCCACTTCCACCAGGCAGAGACGAGGGTTCGTCACCATACCCTATATAAAAGGTGTTTCAGAAGAACTGAAACAGGTATATGAGAAACATGGAGTCAACACGTTTTTAAACCGGTCAACAAACTCAGGGATCTCCTGTGTGCTCCGAAGGATAAATTAAGGAAGGAACAAGTGTGTGGGTCCATATATCACATCCCTTGCAGTGGACCAGAGGATGGTGGACGCACTGACACTTATGTAGGTGAAACTGAAAGGACTTTACAAACCAGATTTCCGGAGCATTTTCTGCCCAGCTCAGCCAACAAGTCGGAAGTTGCTCAACACATCCACGTCACACACCCTGATCATTACATTGACTTTGAAACAGTATCAGTCGTAGATCAAGAGTCCCGGTGGTTTGACAGACGAGTTAAGGAAGCCATCCACATAACAGTCAACAAACCTACCCTGAATGCCGACAAAGGGAGATACTGCCTTCCCCCCACCTGGGAAAACCTTCTGAGGTCACATGTGTCACTTGCTGGTGACCTCAGTCAGCCTCATAAGCCTCACTTTGAATCTGGTGAACAAGGAAGATGGATGTCACCTGAAAGCTACAGGTTAGTTTTCAAACTATTTGTTGATAACAAAGTTTTAAACAAAAAAATATAAATAACATCATGTACTCAATGGCATCTTGGTCGTCTATCGCAGTGGAATAAAATTATAAGGTGTACTGACTGATAACCAATTTATGCTTTTGCTCTTTTCGCCCATTTATACCAATATGAATCATCACGAGCGTGTTTATAGTAAGTCAGTTCTGTCCGTTAAAGAGGATGTTCATTGGAAAACAACTGAATAGGAAAACTGATAGAACTTAAGTGAGGGCACTAAGAAACTAAAAATCTTCTCCTGATGCCTTGCTGTTAATGATAAGTTTTAATCATTTAGTCATATTAAAAAATTGCAAATCTTGATGACTGAAATGTTTTATCCTCCAGATCTTCCTATTAAGCAACAAATGTGTACTTGCTATCTTCAATACAAAAGTACTACAAAAGTCTCTGGATTTCCCTCGATTTCATCATAGTAATCGATAATAGTATATACTCGATATCGTTTGTGCATTATTGGTTACTAATATTTTAAGGCAACGGTTAAAAGTAGCATAAAATGCTATACCCTTGTGCCACATAGCACAGCGAATGTGTGCTCGTGTGTAAATAAACTAACTCCTTCAAGTTGGAAGTAACTTCAGCTTGAAACGTTTGTCGTAGAATTTGTGAGGGCGATTGACAAAAGAGCTTTTTCTCGCCATCAAACCCTTCAAGGTCCTTGCTATGACACCCCAATCCTCTTAATATATCCACACATACACTTTAATTCAGAATAAAAAAGAGAAATTGAATCCACAGAGAAGCTTTCCTTTACTCAATAGAAACGCTCGTTTATTGTTTTTCGTCCACCCGAATGCGCACACGTATAGCTATTCTTAATATTATATTTAATATTGGCTGATTTCAATGGCTTATTCGACAATTCTAATATGAATACATAACAGCTCATATAGGCCAACTATATAAAAAAAACTAAGAAACGGTCAACAAAAGGTTCCCACACAGGTCTCGCGGATATTCAAAACTCAACATTTCCAGGTTATCAGATCTCATTCTTCTGCTTCGTAACAGCATATGCACTGCTTCGTAGCTTTCTACGAGGGCTGGTATTTTAAATTCTTAAGATAAGCTGGAAGAGGCGTCAGTAGATTTAAAGTCCTACTTGTTAATATCCGTTAACATATCGCGGGCTCACTCCAAATTAACAAATGATTCTTGTTCTAACCGCTTGGTTATTTACACGCTTTTTGAAATGATCTTAAGGACTGATATTCAAAGCTGTTTTTTAGTCACAAGTAACTACATGTCATTTACATTTCATTTCTTATGCACATCGCCTTTTGAAAAGTACCCGGGAAGAAAATGTCAGTCATACGTCTTGCTGCACCGATCACAAGCAACCAACAACATTTGCTTCCTTTTACCTATCAAAGAATTCATGCTTGAAAGCTCGTATTCTTGCCAGACAAAAAGATTAAAGTTTCCAAACTATTTATAAACTTGCAGCCAACGAAAGAGATCCGCCTTTAGCCACCCGCTAAGCTATAAATATGAATTCCACTAACGATGTCGTTTGATATTTATGGATATCGGAGGGAGTTGTCTATATACATGATAGACAGTCCATAATTGCCTTTAAACACGAACTGCTTAACGGTAGAATAGGATCCAGACACGTTAGATGATCGTAATTCCCCTTGTATTACTGCAATAGAATTTCTGTGCAGATTATACTAGTGACGGTCAAGCTATCGTAAAAAAAGTTCAAGCCCGACAACAACGCAGCTGCCATATGTTAGTGAATTTCACCACCAAAAATTTTATAGTTTACCTCCCGTCATAAATAATTTAGCTGCGTATATGAGTATTGATAATGGATTATCATGAAGAAGCTCCCACGGCGTGTCGACAGAGACGCTGGTAATTCCACCTCATTCTACTTACAAATAGTTTGATCTACTTGGCATTGACCGTTCATCACAATACTTTCTAACTTCTAAGAAAATAACTCTCCATTGACCAGTGATTTTGTTGGAGCAACTTGTAATCCAAATTTTCCCACAATTAAGACGATTATCTACAGTGACTTCCTAAAACGATCTTTAACTGGTGATTTAATGCTCCTAAGTAAAGGTACTCTCTATACACTTTAAGTCTCTTAAGAACCTACGGGTAGTGAGAAACTCTTCCTCCGAGAGGTTCCCACAGAGCCGCATGCATTGCTCACAGTCGCGAATTACCGTGTTCCTATTTATTGAAGTCGCAGGGTTGGTTCCAATTGCGAGCTTTACAGTTGCCGCGTTTTGTACGGAACGGTATTAAAAAGGAATAAGTACAGAAACGATTTTTATAAAGTTTATGACTAAATACAACCGAAAATACAAAATTACACGCAAAGTATTTTGGGGAAAGTGGCAAAGAACTAGTAGCAGTAACAGTGGAAGAGCTAACATCATGATGGACTCTGCAACAAGCAAGCACCAAAATGCAGAGACGACGTCACGCATCTTGGCTTTCATTTTCTTTCTTAAAATGAGAAGCAACTCGATTCAACGCTTAAGGGGTCTCTTAGCTCTAAAAAGATACGTTTACTTGTGTTGAATGAAATTGTGAGTCCATTTGCTTCATTTGAAATTCGTAGATTTTGTAAACAAATCCGTCCCTTATATTACTCTTTAATTTCTTAGTATGTATCATGAAGCAAAACCCTGCATACAAAAAGCTTTGAAAATCCATTATCACCAGACGTCATTACACAGTGTTACGGGTTGCCATCTAAAACACTAAAAACAAGCAATAAGAGGTTGTGAAATTGAACGATAGTGTTTTAAAACATGGCGCAATAGGATCTGAAATGGCACTTAACATTGAATTATCAAGTAGTGACGTCACACTCAAGGTGACCTCATAGATGTAACATGTGCATCTATTAGGGGGGAACACTGAAAAGGGGAAATATATAAAATGCTCTTTTGTTAACAAATATGGCTACAAACCATGTCGAAAGAAGATTTATTTTACACGGAGCGAAAAAAAAATTGTGAAATGTGCCAAAGGCCAACTTTGCACAAAATATATCAATAAAAAAAGATAAAGTCAAAAATGGCATAGAAGGAGAAGAGATTCACACTGCTAGTATCCTCAGCAGGTCAAAAGTAATGACGAAGGTGAAGACGAGCGAGGAAAAAAACACATTTCTACACAAGCAGCAACGCAACTACCTGCATTAAAAGGCTGTCACAACCAACAACACCGGCATAATCGATACAGCATCATTAGTAACACGGTCATGGTAGATAAAAAAGCGATTTACCAATGAACACGATAATAAATTTGTAGTGAAGTGTTTGGACTACCGCATCTTTATTATCTGCCAGTAATTTTTCCCCACAAGAATTCAAAAAATTTGAATAAGCTAAAGACTTTCGAAACCAAGGTAACACAGATTTGTGTCGAACAGCTGTCCATATAATGAGTGCATTACAGCAGTATCAGTTAGTGGGCCTCGATTTGGGCCACCACAAATGCTCACTGTCAAGTCCCGTTGGTGACATATTTTCTCTTGAATCTTTTCAACTGTCAGAGGTTCGCCATTTAAAGATGCTTCCGACTCGCCAGTATATAGAGACTACACAACTCAAAGTAAGCAAAGAAGAGCAAGAGATTAAAATGTATGTTCCATACCAAATATCAGTAAAGTAAAATATGCACTATACATACCCTAAATGTTTCTACACAATCTTCCTCCGCTGCAGTGTACAGGCATGTTTTATCATTGGCATCTTTAACTGTCACATCCGCACCTCTTGATAGTAACAGTTTGACAGTCTCTGTGTTGTTCTTCCTAACAGCCATCATGAGTGGAGTTTCTTTATCTTTGTCTCTGCAGTCAATCTGGGCTCCCCTAAACACAAGGTGAAGAGGTAGTAAAACTACTGAAAAAAATTGGAACATATAGTGTAATAGCATCAGTACGGCATTTATGCAATTATGAAGGTGGAGATATGGTCTCACACACACACACACACACACACACATGGCCACTCGCAATACGCAATGCAAAACCTAACGCGACATCTAGATAAAAGCAAAAATAAACTAGAAATAGTGAAGAGGGAAAACGGAAAGCATGAAAAGACATATCAGTTCCTCCGACAAAAATAGTTGGCGACAAGTTGAAAATAATGTCGCAAGGATACAGAAGCAGGAAGCTAGGCATACAATTAAGTACAGACCGGCAGGTAAAGAAATTAACGGGTACAGAATGTGTTCTTGATAAGCATTCTCACTAGATGCCACCCTAGGTATATTGAAAGGTAAAAGATGATACACACTGGTTATGCACTTTCAGTGTGATAGTTAACATAACCAAGCAGCTGTTCCTTTGGTTAACTACCCTGTAGAATGAATTTATTTTTAAAAAAAACCAACCCATGACACAAACGGCAATGAAACAATGAAGCTAATATAAAGTTAGTGGTGGCGAAGGCCAATATGCCGCCGCCTAAAGTATTTGTCATTACGCATTCAAAAGTAGCTGTAACCATATTTCATGATAATAAAAGTCATCTCATCTCCTCAGCCGGTTATTGGCAATGAACGAGCTGAATTATAACGCCTGCTTGGACCACCAAAATTTGACGAATCTGCGTTTCCTAAAACAGATAGTGACCTTTCACGAATTTTCGCTGCTTCTCACAACCATAGTGCTAATACCGCCCCATGAATCACAGGTGATTGACCAGCTTTTTGATATCTGCGGTTAATCCAGTTTGACAAACATTTTAGAGCAGAAGAATTCAACTTGAATATTATCAAAATACACCTACAAATTATCTTGTTTTGGCAATAAGTCTTTCCAAGTTTTATAAACAGGGTTCCATCTATTAATTCCGGCAGAACATAGTAACATAAAAGGACTTTCCACTTACTTATCTAACAAATATTCCAGAATAGGCACTCTGTTGAACATTGCCGCCCGATGTAGAGGTGTCTCTTGGAGTGCATTCTTGGCTTCAATGTCAGCGTCATGCTCCACTAGGACCTGCACGATTTCTAACTGACCGGCAGTTGCCGCTAAATGAAGAGGCGTAATTAAATTGGCCTTTACAAAATTCACGTTAGCTCCTTTATCTAGACATGCTTTCACAATGTCTATATGACCATTTTCGACGGCCAAATGTAGCGCTGTTTGTTCATCTCGATCTTGATCCATAATCATTTTCGCCAGAGTTAACCATCCGCCTTGTTCTTCACCAGTGCGAAACAGAGTTTGAACAATATCTAAAGAAGAAAAAACATCAAGAAGTGTTTCTCCATTAGAATAAAGCGTCAGTCATGATACTCAGACTTCGATAACTAGAAACTGAATACTGACATTTACTTCTTTTTCTTTTCTTGAATACACTTGTGTAAAAGATTAGTAACTCCATGAACCTGACATCACTTTACAGAATTAACAAACAGACTTGTAAGAGATGATTTTAACTGAAAACTAGATGTTCGAAAATAACTATGCAAAAGAGACGCAGATGTATTTTTGAAAACGGGCAACTCCATTCCATTTAAACAGCAATTGAATACAGTGGCTGTAAGGCGATGGTTCTTTCTAAGCGTATCTAACTATTCATAAGACAATCAATATCACAATGTTAACATATACAGATTTGATACGTTACCAAGGTGTCCTTCCATCGCGGCAAAATGTAAAGGTGTCATATCTTCCTCGTCAAGCGAGCGAATATCTGCACTGTGCTCAATCAATAGTCGCACAATATCGAAAGAGCCGTTGCTTGCTGCACAGTGAAGAGCAGTCATTTGAGTACGATCCTTGGCCTTCAGGTGAGCAATAAAAATTGAAATGTATCAGATGAGTTTATTAGATCAATGATATGATAACGACTAGTAGGCGGTGAAAAGCATGCCAACAAATTTTACTTCAAATAGGCGATCCTCTCTCCACCTCTACCGAGTATCAAAACGAGAAAAAAAAACTAAGAAGGAGCTTTGCAATCTCGAATGCATTTTCTTTCATTGAGAAAAATACAAATGACCACATGGGATGTGTTGGAAAATTTGGAATTTGTGTTGTTGTGAAGTTAACAGATTACAGTTAATGTAGTTACCAAGGTGAGCACCGTTACGACTCCGCAAATCATGATGACAGAATAATACAGGATCACTGCTAATCAACAAATACAAGGTTTATAAATCTTCAGAAAAAATAGCCATGTCAGTAGTTGCTAGTACCTTCTTTGCTAGGAAGAACTTGTCTCATAAAGGTTACTTGTTAATGAAAAAAAACCCTGTACCTAATTGTGATTGATTCATAGAATCACTTACAACCATTTTGTATTCCTAGGAGAAGTTAACATGAGATTTAAATTTTCACTTTTGAGCTACTCCGGACATGCACTTTTAATCCTGAAATCCGAAAAAACCCTTCATAGATCACGATAAATACGAGGTGGAGTCACAAAGAACTGCCAAGGATATCAATATTTAACGATTTTTCTTCAACACAGTCGACAGGGAAACCTTTCGTCTATCAGCTTAGATTCCTCCAAGTGCGATGGAGCAAGGTCGCATTGAGCAGCTTCTTGAAGGAAATCAAGCATTTGATAGCTTCGTATACAATGTTTGCCCTAAGCATAAGAAACTATGCGAAACGCGAATCAAGTAACAGCTGCCGGTGGGCTCTTAAATTATACAGACTGAATTCTAGTTCCTCGTGGATGCTATTGGTTAATGCGAGGCAATACTTTTGGTTAATCATAAGAAGATGAAAAATGAAATAAATGGAATGTTACATTAGTTGCCCCATTTTAATCACTAGACTACTTAATGGGGTCCAGGTATTCAGTTATCTGTTGAACACTATCAGATACAAATGGAGTGTTGTTACAGCTGAAGGTCTATTTCCATAATTGGTTGTATGGCCTTTCGCAAGTGACTACTGAAAATGAAGTAGTCTTACCAGTTCCCACCATTCTTTATATATACATGATCATCACAAAGTGTTTCAGCAATTTGGGCCACCTGGAGCGCAGCCTCGACAATTTAGATGTCTGCGGGGGTCCCATGCTTCTATCTCTTCGTATTATACCTTACGTTTAGTTAATCGCAATGGTGTATAGTGGCTCCCACATTGGGAAATGTAGCTTATGCATAAGTGTAGATACGTAAAACATCGTAAATAGAATATAGAATGGGCTACCGCAAACGGCGGGGCGGGAAGGAAAAAAGTTACAGGGCTAACGCATGATTGAAACAAACGTCACGACATTAAGGACCGGACTGTAAGAGTACACGGACTGCCGAAAAGTATGGGAGCGGTAGACTAAATAAGGTAAGTGTTATATTCGCCAAAATGTGGTATGGAAATTAAAAAGAGCATCGATCGGGTATAACGAACATAAATGATATACAATTGATGAATCCTGCAACGCGCCGAATTCAGTTTCAATAAAACAATGCATAAACTTTTACTTCTAATACTAATACTTCTAATTAGCGATTAACAAATAGGTTTCTTGGAACAATGGATGTTCTATGGAGTAGTCTAGTGTGATATTGTATTACACATGTAATTGCAAGCTTTGATATCAATGAGATAATAAAAGTACGCAAATGACGAGTGCCCTCAATAATATTCCCATTAATATTTGGCTTCGTTGGGACACAATGTTTGACAACAGTATTGTTTCTCATGTCCTGAATAAAGTTTGCAGTAGGTAAGCAATTGAAATCGTGTTACTAAATCGAACCATGGCGTTGTTGAATTTTAAGTGAACTATACAACCCCAGACAATTGTTCACCATGCCATTGGTAGCTATAGATTCTTATTTAGTCCACGCTCACGTAGTTTTCGTCTGATACGTCATCGTAGCTTTGGGTATTGCGCAGGCGGTAGCTAAATGCAGAGAAGACACCCAGTCATCAAAGGTATAGTGCATACCTGTGGTTATGGATACGACTAAAATCAAACGGCACTAATCGGCGAAGGAGGACAGCAGTCTTAACGGCGATCGGCGATAACGGTGAAACAGTTAAGACATGAAGATTCAACCGCTACCAAAATTAAGTTACTTCCAGAAGGGAAATAGTGATATCCTCAGTTCACTCGACAGGAGGATATACCACCCACTGTATTAAGTGACAATAATGGCGAGAATTAAAATTCCAAGATGTAAACCGCGTAGGGGGTGGGGAGCTGTAGTCCTCGACAAGAAACAGTCACCTTACTAGGTACAGACTCTTTAGTGGCCAAAGGAGTTAGGACCACCATGGAGCAACAGCATGACAAAAAGAAAATATGAAGATAGAATAAAAGGACTATGAGAGATTAATGTGCTCGGTTTATGTGAAGTCGGGTGGGCAGGTGCTGGACCAATATATTAGACAGGTACACGACAACACGCTTTGGAGGAGTTAAAGATTAACGACAAGTAGGCTAAATGCTGGATCTTGATGTTGTCCAATGCCTAACCGTGTGGGCAGACAGGATAAGACAGGATAATGCTTGGCAAGTTCAATGGTAAGGTCAATATTCTAACATAGTAGTTATTCAAGCTTATGCAAAGACGTCGAGAGAAGCAAAGGTGAAACGGGGAGGTTCTAAGATTCCCTAGACAGTGCTACATCAAAGTGGATTTTCTAAGATAAGAGATCACAGTGGAATGTTTCAATTTAAAATTGGTAATGACAGCTCTTATGGTCAAGTGTTCGCATAGTTCAGACACAGCTTGGATAATAAAGAGAGCACAGAGTGGATATGCGCAGGCAGCATCAGCATGTGACCTGTGTCACGCAGTCCGTAAACAGATGTGTTATGTTATTGAACTGCGATGAGGTGGGACCACAGATCCAGACAATATTACCGATTTGACAAATGTCGACAAGGTATGACATGAAAGAAGTAACTAAAATGGCAAAACACCCAGTGTAATTGGATGCGAACCAAATAGAACTGTTGGCCTTATTAGTAATATTACTAAAACTGTACTAAAATAATCATGATGCATTTGGCAAAACAAACAAACAAACAAAAATTTAATATAGACGACAATTAGCATTCTCTTAACAGAATGAATGCAATCTTTACACTTTGAGCCCTTTGTGAAAGAACAATAGAAAAGAATAATGATCTATATCTATGCGACATAGACTCAAGAAGGATTTTGATGAGGCCAGGCAATAAAACCTTGGAACCTACTCGAGGACTTCGAAATAGAAAGGGAAAGCACTCGTATAACAAGAAATAAGTATAGGAACCATACGGTGAGCAAAAGAGAAGAAATAGGAGTTGGAGAATATAACAAAACTAAAAGAGAAGCTTAACAGGGCTGGATGTTATCTCCAGACTTGTTTAACCTAGACACAGAGTATACCGTGAGACAATTCGAGAACACGAATTAATAGTGATTCGAAAATTAAGACATACAAACAATATACCACTGGTAGTTGAAACGGAAGAAAAGCTACCGCATCTTTAGAAATTGTGTTGCAAGACAGTGAATAGACAGAGGCCTTAAAAAATAGATATCCAAAAGTCATATACATATACATGTCTACAGTTCTTTTTATCTAACTAAGTAAAACTTTAAACGTTTCCAACTTTCAATGGGTGTGGAAAGCATCAGGAGCCTTATGGCAGCGCTTCCATGAAGGAGTCACATGGCGCAGAGAGACTGGTCTCAAAGATTATATGGAGCTGTATCTCGATGTCCTTCCGTAGAGTATTAGAAGCTGATGTGGGGACTAGTACAATTGACTGAGTAAGCTGCGGGGCTCAAATAGCCTAGTTGGTAGAGCGCACGCCGTGAATGCGTGGATTCGAATTTGCTTGGTAAAGTACCTTTCCATACTTTTCTAATTCTCTAGTGTCCTTCCAAATGCATAATTGTATGTTCAGGGCTTAGAATACTAAACTGCTACGTAATTTCCGTTTTCAACGTACGAAAATGAGTGCTAGATGGTATTAAGCAATATGAAAGAAAACCTGTGTACAGTTGGAATTTGGTTATAAAGGAACACGATAGGCATTCAGTGGCCAAGGAGACCATTAAATGAAGAAACCAGAATCGGTAAAAAAAATCAAGGAATACATTTATGCAACTACAAAACCAAAAGTGCAGTTCCTGGGTCACATTATCTAAAAGAAGGACTCGAGAAAATCATTTTCTCTGGAGTGATGGAAAGCAGACGAGACACAGCAACGAGTGACATACGTAACATCTGCAAGATGAGTCGAACTTCAACAATTCACACCGCAGAAAACAAAAAGCAATGCAAAGGTTATAATCACCGACACCCTGCAGGGGTAAGGCACTTAGAAGAAGGCTATAATTAATAAGGGTCCGTTTCTTTCCTTAGAATGCATCTAACAGTAAAGCAAAAAGCTCTAAGTGGAATTTCAAACTTCGTTTTTGAAGTGAATTCTTACCTCAATATCTATGTCCCTCTGTGTCAACAACTCATTTACCGCAACGATGTTTCCTCGTAAAGCTGCATAGTGAAGTGGAGTTGCTCCATAAAAGTCACGTATATTGACATCAGCATGTTTCTCAATAAGATAGAGAAGAACCGATTCTTCGTGCCTCCTGTAAGTATTATGCTGCTTTTTAACTATAAGTGTATCCAGAGATCTTCCCTCACCAACATCCGAGTTGACTGGATCCGAAGCAAATTTTATATTTCTATTGTTCTCGATCACCGACTTGGGTCTGTCGTCCTTCGATTCGGCTTTGATTTTGCTAGTCGGTGTATTTTTCCCTGTGTCTGTCATGCAGTCATTGTTTCCTGCTTCCAGTGTATCTAAACTTGGCAGCAGCTCATCACGCTTTTCACTTTCTCCTTTTGGCATAGGGTCGATATCATCACCACTCTTATCAGGATCCTGCTGTTGATACTGGGATATGTTTGGAAGTGATATAGAAACTGACGGTGTCTGCGGTTTTAGTTCCATTTCATTTCGATCATCCTGTTCAAGATAAGGCGGCGAATCGCAAGACTTATTCTCAGTCCTTAAAGCTGAAGGTACAGCCAGTCCTTTATCTACGAGTTCTTGTTCGTCATTACCCTTAGAGACAACAACGTAGTTGTTTCTGTGCGGATTATCTCCGTGACTCTCCTGCTCATCTTCTGAGTTTCCTGTGTCCGGAGTTGGCTTTTCTTTTACTATTCGTGGTATAACACCTTGCACATCATCGCCTTTGATCGCACAGCCAGGTCCTAACTCCCCACAGAAATCACTACCTGGAACCTTTAACAAGGGGTCAGCTTCACTATTCCCGCCATCATTGTCATCACTGACAATGTCCCAGTCCAGTCTTCCTTCCATCGGCAATCTTAGACTAATGGGTGATCGACGCCCCTCATCTTTGTTTGGCTCTGTAAGTTTAAACAAGTCTTTGTCACTGCTGACTAGTCGGTTCTGATCAAGGCAAGGGTCTGATACTCGTCGAAGAGGCAGATTTAGCGTGTCACTACTCAGAGACTGACTGACAACCGACTGTAAGGCGCTAGGAACAGTCTTACTGTCTTTTATAGGGCTTTCTTGCAATTTTGTTTTTCCAAGTCTCAATCCCACGTCGGTACCCCTTCGCTTCCACCTTATCCCCTTTTTCTCGCTCTTGTCCCCTAAACTACCAATAAGTCTTCGTTTATCCTTAAAAGCATTATGTACAACTAGACTACGAAAAACTTTGAGACCGGGATCTTTCCTTTTGCCGGTTAAAAATGGCGAACTCATTGGAGTATGGTAGGGAGTCGGATTAGGGGTTTTCATATGTTTAGCTCGATACCTTGCAGCATAGTGTAGAGGCGTGGCGCCATATTCTCCAGGCACATTAACGTCTACAACAGAAAGAATGTAAATTCTGTTACGCACGGTAAAACATTTGTGTTAGGCAGAGTGCACGCTGCGGGATAACATCTACATATATTGGCAAGGGAAACTGGGTGCTTCATATAATCAATAAACATGAATGCATATCGAAGTGGAAGAGATCGGCTTCCTGGATTATCGACGTAACTATTCCATTGTTGAGTGTAGGCACATGAAGCCTTTTCGTTGCTGATAAATACAAGGACGCATAGCAAGTGCTCGTAAATGTATGGTAAGGGCGATCACAAATAGAGGTGTAATTGAAAACGTCAGCAGATAGGACGTGAATTCTAAGACAACTGCGGAATTTGACATTTCCCTATTTTTATCATTGCTCTACTTTGTTGTATTGATCACTCAAGCAACTGTATCAATGCTTGCTGGTATATATAAATATTGTTACATTGACATCGAAGAATCGCTCACCTTTTTATAGTGTTCCTATTAAAAATCTTTCCGAGTGATGAGTTTTCTGGAAATGTTTATTGACTAACTTAGGAGATGCCGTAGCTACATCAGAATTTTATATTTTAAACTACATATAAAATAATCAACACTTTTTTATATTTGAAGAATAAGGACGAGGTCTGAATGAGAACACAAAAATTGATCAAAAATAACTCATGACTAACGGATGCGAAAAAGGAAAATATTTCAGACAACATTTTACCTTCGCTTAATACCCACTGTTCCCAAAGACCAAATTTAACACAACTGACTTGTTGAATCAAGCAATAATGTATCTCAAAAACCCTCAATGAAATGAAACTGCGGACTGTCCCCCCTCCCCCTCCCCCCCAAAAAAGCTACAAAATTTTACGTGAGTAACAGAGAATTACAAACGTGGGTAACGGACAAAATTGTTTTGGCAATTATTCCTTAAGGTAACGTACTCCTTGCACCAAACCTTTCAAGTGCAATGACATAAACAGCTTTGGTTAAACGAGTGCATAACCTCTAGTGCGTTCCGTATTATATGAAAGTTGTCCAGGGAAAACTAAAAACCTAGTAATAATAAATTTGAAAGCAATTCAATGATAAATCACCCCCAAGGTACACCGAAAAAGACGTGATCATGAGATCTTTTAACATCTGAGGAGAAATAGCCCAAGAAAGAGAGGCCTGAAGAAATTCAGCGCACGTCCAATCCCATAACAGGGAAATATGGACGTTAACTGTTGTTGCTGCTGATGATTAAGGTCACACTCAAACGTTTCAAAGGTTAAAACATAAAAAATAAAAACTGGCTGAATGCATATTAAAATAAAGTCGTTTAGTAGAATCTGGTAGAACCGTGCCCAAGATAAGGATCATCCATTTTACATCTTATGAAACACGACATCATTTCTGATTTCAAGATCCTGCATTTCATGCATTTCAAATAGAAGCTTCCGACATACTCTCCTGCAGGGCATTCCTACGTTCTTAGTGACCTTTCCAATAAATCACTCGCCTTCCTTCATAAATTTTACCAACATTCCGTCTGTTACAGTCCATAGATCAAGAGTAAATCAGCAGCAACAGAAAATTTAAGTCACAGACATGGTTAGTCTTACAAAAAAGCCGACCACGATCAGGCCTGCTCAATTACTTCAAGGCCTCATAGAGAGGTTTCTAAAAAGGGTCCCTCAAAGCCAAATTAATAATACATTACAGATAGCCAGAATGGATTCCACATGATCCTTAACAACTGCTAATTAATAGTTGAGAACTGAAGTCCCAAACGATGCCTTATACCATTCAGACCACTATCAAGCAAGCTTTAGAAAAAGTACAAATTCCATTCCTTCACACATTTTTATCCTGAATTCTCCATAAATGAACCCCATAGTGTACCTTTTTGGAATTTTATAAACACAGGCAAGATGTTGTACAAATACAGATAAGATATGGTATAAATTGTTCTCTCTGGTCTTAAAGGTTACATATTCTCCGAACATTTTGCTACTCTGGTAAACCAATACACATCCTTAAAAACTCCTTTTGTTGTCAGGATCTTGTTGGTAACGCAATGGTAAGACCATCCCCAAGCTACTTTCAGAAGCTCCACTGATAGCTATGGTCAATCTTCCCTAAAGGAACTAGAACACGGACCCGTGAAACATATTTTCAAACGGACAACGTGGAGTCCCGTTACAAATATGCAGATGCTTAATTGTCGGCAGTGAACCAATGTGTAAGAAAAAACTTTTTGTTCGTATTTGCCTGAAAGCCAATTTCTACCTAAGAATTCAAAATATTTTGTAAGGCGTGTAAGCAAGTACAAATTATCATAAAGAACCTTTCTTAGAACCAAGATCAAAGCTAGTTTATATACATTTATTCAGCATCTGTTTTAAATTGATGAGAATTAAGTCAATTTTTATACAAATTTTCATACTGAATAACAGGGTTTTGGAAATTCATGCAAAAAGATCACGTCTGCTTTTAATACTTGTAGCTATGTACTTTAATTACCGATAGGTTTCTACGGCTTGCAAGCACTATTGCAATTTTATGTGCCTGCAAAACTTTTCCTACATATAAATATATTTAGCTGGAGATAGTGTACAGTTTTTGCTACCTAGGTGACACCATCATCAGTAGTGGGGGTTAAAGTGAAGTGGCGGTAGTAATGAGAACACGGCTAGGATGGTTGAAATTCAACGAGCTATCTTCAGTGTTACATAGTAGAAGACTGACTCTTCGTTTAAAGAGGAAGATCTATGCAGTATGTGTACGACCTGTGATGACATACGGATCTGAGGCCTGGGTGGCTAGGTCCAGGGAAGAGAATTTACTGAGAAGAACCGAACGGGCAATGGTGAGGAAGATGTGCTGCGTGAAGCTGAGCGATAGGACTAGATCGGAAGAGCTGATGGAGAGACTGGGTTTGAAAGGCACGATCATTGATGTCACCAAAAGAAGTGCTATGCGATGGCTAGGTCACGTTTTAAGAAGAGATGGTAGTGAGGCCACAAGAAAAGCTCTGGATTTTGAAGTGGAAGGAAGAAGAAGAAGAGGAAGGCCAAAGCTAAACTGGAAAGATGCCACTCTAAAGGAGTGTAGTTGGGCTGGTCTGCACAAAGAGGATGCTTTGGACCGGAAAAAGTGGCGGAAAGGGGTCCAATCTTGGAAGGAAAGGCTGTCAGTAACCCGTCACCAGATGGAAAAAGGCTGACGTAAATAAAAGATGAAGAAAGTGCCACCAGCCTACCGATGGGGTACTAGTAACGGACTTTATATGAGCAATGCAAAAATATACTTCCGATCGACAGAAGAAAATGTCGAGAAGAGTTGGACGAGATTCATTGATGACTGCATCAATATTCATGATGGAAAAACCCTTCACACCATCTAACTCATAAAAACTATTAATAAAATCCAACCCGAAATACAAATTACATGGAAACACTTTCAATGATACTTTCCTTCCTAGACACCCAAATAAACATCGACAATGGATAAATCTGGATGGATGTATATTACAAGAAGACTGGCACTACACAATGTGTGCCATTTTTGTATCATGCCGTCCACGGAAAAGCAAAAAACCATTTCCTCTTGTACTTGCTCGAAGGATCTGCATGATTGTGGAAGACAACCGACGCAAACGTGAAGACCATATCCTGAGAAATATAAGGCCATTGGGACAAATTAATCGCAGCCCTGCTTTGAAAGTACCAAGAGTATACCAAAAGTGGACTTATGAAATCCTAAATAGGGTTCGAAATGAGAGCTTAAAAACGGTTCGCTATTTTTGTCGATATTGAAAAGCAACAGCAGCAGGGGTTCAAGAGCGCTGTGAACGCCCTCTACGAGCTTTCCTTATTTTGAAGTTTAAAAGGCCCAAAATGACTCTGGGAACAGCAAAGAATGCAAAAATTTGTCTGAAAATATCAGGATTTTTTCGGGGAAAATGATCGTTGCTTAGTTTAGCGAGTTTCTCTTGCTGATGTTGGTACATTTTGGTTCGCGAAACGGTCTTGTGCAAACGAGAATTGAGTCGCGATACGTTGTTTCGAACCCTGCTAAACAAAGGACGGCAGGTTTTGCCTACCACTGGTCACAAACTATAACCAGAACGATCGCAATCTTGATCCTATTGCCAGAACAACACTGAAAACATCTACAACAAGTGAGATTCTAAGGTGTTGTTCTTTAGAAAGCCAAAGACAACCTACAAGCCTAAAAACATCCTTACAAAGGCAAGATTTGGAGACGTGGAGGTAGGGGTTTAATAATGTAGTATCGAAGATGTGAATGTTGCCAAAACATCTTGGAAGGAAATGAAGAAAAATTTGAGAAGAGCATTCAAACTTTCAACTTTACATCAAGATTCACTTACACAAGCTCCGATTTAATTTATATCATCGAATACATCGGAGAAACGGGTATGGGTAAGTCATGAGATATCGGGTCAGGATATACCGTCAACATACAAAACAACCCGACAACCAACAGGTGAAGGTAGAGAAACACCTCAGCACTTGTGGTGAGGAGAAATTCAGAATCTTCTCATTCTCAAAACTAACAAAGAATGACAAAGTGTTGAGAAGGACATGCGAGTCACATTTCCAAAATTAATGCCAACCAAAATTAAATATGTTTTGGACCAGATAAAATCTTGCAAATCGTTAAAATTAGTCAAGTCTATTTAAAGAGTTAATACACAAAGAGACTTCATTGGATACACAAATCTGAAGTCACTCGACAAAATCGGTTAATATTTGAAAACCATTGTAAGTTAAACTGTTACGGGAAAAAACTGAAGAGGCCACTGGACCCAAAGCGCTATTGCAAAAGAAAGGAGGAGTACTCTGTGAGTGAAACATTTAACATCATACATGCAGCAATCTAACAGTTTAGTTGTAGCATGCAGTATGTTAGTAGCAGACAAAACTGCGTTTAGAACTAGATTCAATTACTATAGGCCGCGTTTTCGTAAATTTCTGAAGCCAAAGGCGGAGGGATTACAGATAACTGTCCCCCAAGCAAGTGTTTTCGAATATTCGAAGAAACAGGGCCACAGACAAATGGATGATTGGAAGACTATTTTAATAGGCGAGTAGGATAACGAGATAACTTTAAGGAGAAGGAGTCATTTTGGCAACATGAGCTTTAACTCTTTCTTTCCGATGGTCTTAATGAAAGGGAAGCCTCTCTATGTACCTAGTTCTACGAATGTTTGGCGGTAGGAGACTCTCAACGCGACTGATTTACCTCACGTTTCACCGTGTGGATGGCAGGTGACATCCCTTGTTGTGGCTATTCGAGTGTCAGTCGTAAAACGAGGTATCGATGGGTGAAACACAGCCCACGAAAATCTCACTGTCGTGAATGTCTAATAAGTCTTGTGTAAATACCCTTGTTGAAATTAATATCTAGTGTATTATTACTGTCAGTAGTGCGTGAAACATCGCTTGTAATGTAATTTCTCACGTTCTTTTTAGGATATGGTATTTTGTTATTTATACAATTGGCACAAAAAGTCACTGTAGCTTTGTCTGCCTGATGAAGCAAAGTATATTTCCAAAAGCTAGGGAAACACCTTTCGCTTTGTAGTTTTTTACATATTTCTGCTGTGAATTTTGGTAATGATCTGTTTGACTTTTGGTAAACAAAGAAAGCACATAAAGTGTTGTGACTAGCATGGTCGGTGGGATGGCAGTTCTCCCATGGTCATACGAGGCTGGTCTTAAAAATTGCGTCGATATCCTTCGGTGGAGTATTGGGAGATAATGTGGCGGCTAGAGATCATGCTATCTGAGGGCTCACTAAGCTAAGTTGATAGACCGCACGCCATCAATGCCTGGGTCAAGGGTTCGAATCCCTTTAGCAACACACTTTTCTCTTTCCCTATAATCTATTCAAACTTATATTGATGAATATTTAGAGACACTAAAATGACCACTAGACAAATAATTCACGCCTAACGCCACGACGCATCGCGGGTGCTATGCTGCATTTTCAGAAGTTAAATTTTCGACATTGTAAGGACGCAGCCTACAAATTGATGTGGCAGGCCTTCTACTTTCGGTAACTCCACCCTATCAGAACGTTTTGCGCATACTGCCGAGGCCACTTATTCCTCAGTCACTCGCAAATCTTCTCCAAGAACTGGAAATGTACATTCTAAAATTTCTTTAAATTTTGAAACTTAGCTATATAAATTGGAGTTGGGCTGCATATAAGTGCTTGCAATGACCAAGCTTCACCTCTAATGCATGTAAATTAAAACAGTAGTTTGTTTAAAAAGGATGCATTTCAAATTATGTGAAAAGTAACAATTAAAATGAGTATACTTCAGACACGTCGTTCCTATAGGATCATCAGCACACCTCCTTTGTTAATGCCTATAGTGCAAAATTACTTGGTTAGGCTTTTATGTCCTATTTTTACGTTTGGAATGGGTTCTTGTGTAACTCACACCAGACCCCTTGTTGGTGAATTTTGATATATTTTTCAGTTACGTTATAAGAAACTTGCTTCAAATACACGTCAATTTTGTAAAGAAACCCCCAGACTTTCGACTCAGGTTTCTTTTACTCACTTTTCATTCCATGCAATAGCATGATGCTCCTTTCTTATCAACTTGGGACTTTAAGGGGATTTACTTGATGTCCTCGAATATTTTCTTAATATCTCTATGCGGGCGCTAGGTGTGCACATTCAAAAATCTAGCGCCAGAACTTATGGACGTATTTGTGTAAAACTTGCTAAGGCTTGCTCCTAGTACTTGGAGGTTGTTCGGCAATGGGCACATATCATAGTTGATCAGTGTGTTAAAAAACTAAAGGTTCCCTCTCAGTGATGTTGGTCTAAAATCGACTTCTTTCCTCCATCTTGACGTATGTAAGTATTCCAGAACTGTACATCAAGTTGAGCCACGCCAACTGCGCAAAGCCTTCAGTTCCCCCTTAGACACTGTATTATGACAAACAGCCCTTTCCACGCTAGTCAACTTGAAAGGCACTAAACAACCAACATTTACCCCGAAGGTCAGGGCTGCTAATGTTTTTTTGCCAATCAGCTCCGTGGGGAAAAGTAGAGACACAGGAAAAGCACGTGTTTTTGCCAGCAGAGCAACGTATCAATTTTATATCTTAGTACCGTAAAGCACAATCGAACACATATCTGGGATCCGGACCTCTAAATCTCATAACCCTTGCAAAGCGAGTCCGCTGTTCTAGCCACTTTACCACTTCTGCATCTACAATTAGTAACCAGTCACTTTTCGCGATATAGAGTGGTTATCTCTTCTGGTGGTTTTTCACTTCAACTTCGCTATTGAGGCCATAGGAGAGGACAGGTAACCCAGGCACTATCAAGACGAGTTAAGTTTATTACGCCAGTGAAGGTAATGATGATGATGTCTACTTGAAGAAATAAACTTTCCTTGGGATGTCTCAACGCAACATTATCATTTGTCTACTTTACAAAAAAGGTGTTTATCACGCATAAGTTGTGGGAGCCTCAAACAATATCATAACGTTTTTCTTACGACATGATGTCCAAGGGCGACTTACGGTTTGCAAAATATGTAGAATTAAATAGAGTAGAATTACCGGACTCTTCAAAAGTTAACGTACTAAAGGACGGCTATTAACGGGGAATTAGTTGATCACACGAAATTTTCTCCCCACCTCGGTGATACAACATAGAATGATCTTGGCGAATTCACGGCAACGTCTGCGTAAATCTTCCGTGACTGGATGAGAAGAGGAAGTATTGCGACGTTCGTACTTCCCGCTAAATAGGCCTTAACTTTGTATAACGACACCTCAATCTAACATTTTCGTGGCCCTAAAGAAAAATAAATATAACAAAGATAATGTTGCCATTATTAGTGGGAAGCAGTGGCGATAGTGTTCAGGCAGATCCCTACAAGATCATACTTAGGTGCAAAGCTGGAAAATGAAAGTAGTATCATACGTTAATCTTCTACACGAGAGCTCATAAAAACCTATGAAGTATAAAAATACTAACGAAAATGTAAGGAATAATAGCAATCAAAGGACTTTCTATATATCAAGAACTTTGAGTTGCTTCCGCATGCCTACGTTTTATATATCTTTGTTTAAGTCTGCCTGAATATTTCATCACGATTACATTATATCGACCTTTAAACGAAACTAATAATATCCAAAGGGCAGAAGAACTGTCACGATAAGTTACTGACTGCATTGAACAAGACGTGCATTTGTAAACATATTAATGGTGGATATGATATACTTAAAGAGAACAAACTCAAATCACTTGTTTCCGGTTTAAAACTTTATTGTATTATTGTGACTATACCTCAGCATATTTCAGTTGACCTGCAACGTGTGGAAAATCGTAGTTTGTAGGTAATAAATGTAGTACTACACAAGTAGATGCCCTTTCTCATCATATCAATGTGTAACGATATTGTTCCGAAAGTCAATTGTTGCCCTTGTGCCTCCATTATGTACCTCTGGTTCGTGTTTTTCTACAATTTTAAACCCGTATTTATTGACATGCAACGTGCAAATTACGGTCCAAAATGTTGCTAGTAATACGATAATTCAGGAACGACCGACAATTGGGCAATAAATTGGGCAAGGGTCTTTTTATAAAAAAAGAAAGGCAAGCATGCTACCCTAGAAACAATCACTAAGTAATTTCTTTCCATTTTCCGGAAACATAGAAAAAGGTTTTAATATTTCTTTCCAGTACTTCTCTTAGGAATCCAGCCTTAAAACGCTTTGAAGAACGACTTTCACAACTACACCTATTGTAGCTATTGTATCCCATACATTGCTAGAATTAATTTTTAGCTTCTTATGTACTTGCTCTCCCATAAAGTAATACATTGTTAAAATGTTGATACATTGTTGATTGCTCCTTTACATTATATAAAAATAACGCAGAGTAAAATTTGTTTTTCAATTTTTTTGGTAGGGGGGTGGGGGTGGGTTGAAGAGTTACTCTCTCTTGCTTTGATTGTCTCTTACCAAATAGATGCTGCATCTTCTACATGGATTGGACAACGCACAGTTAAATAAGATGTACCCTTACGTTGTCTGTTTTTCTTGAAGATTATTCTAATGAGGACACTTCATTCAAATCTAGTCTAATGTAAAACGATGTTGCCTAATATCATTGCGATCCAAGTAATAGTCGACTGACAAACACAATCTTAAAAAATGTATCCAAGACGTTCTGTTACCATGTTGGAATACGTAAAGCAGTCAAGGGCCTTTTTCAGTAGACGCAAATCCATGAAGTCACTGCGGACCCCCTGAGCACCCTTATCAACCCATCACTTGTGGACCCCATGTTCCGGAACGCTGGCCTACGAGATTCTCTGGCATTGGAATCTTGAGGTTCCAGGAGAGTAGACACAGGCACGAGGCCGAGAAAAATTCCTAATGTTTCAAATTTGTCGACTAAGGGTTATCTCAGATAAATGTTTGTTGCTCAATAATACGAACCAGTGACTTCATCAAGGTGAATAGTACTACGAATTCTATACCCTGCATTAGCTTTGTGCAGTTACATACTAAAATACATTTTCGGAACCGAAGCACTTGTTTTCTGAGCATAACTCTGAAAATTTTCTTTCCTAAATGCGCCATTCCCCCCCCCCCCCCCCCCCCCCCACACACACACACTCAAACGCAGGATACGCACCTACTCTTTGGGCATTTGACTTTACTAAAATCTTGAACATCGGAGTAATGTTACTGAGGACGTGATTTCTGATTTCTCCAGCTTAAGTGAAAAAGGCATTCTTATCCGCCAACTATCAAGGCCTTGGGCTGCCACTAAGGTGCACTCAGACAACGTACTTTAATTCTCCTCTACAATCTAACTGTCGGCTGTTGAGCAGCGACCGAAATATGATGATGATGGTAATGATGATAGTAATGATGCTGCTGCTGCTGCTGCTGCTGCTGATGATGATGATAATGATGATGATGATGATGATGATGACGATTATGATGATGATGATGATGGTGATGATAAAAAGCAGTGTGAAACGTAGTATGATGAACCCGAATGGATATTTGACCATCAAATTACGCAAGATGTATTGTCAATGACTACCTGACACCTGACCAGTTCTACAATGCCACAAAAGTACTTCGTACTTCTACCGAATCTGGCCAAAGAGATGATGTCGACGAAATTGACATTAACTTGGATGGAGGATTTTTAAATTTCAAGAAGTCCTAAATTTAGCTGTCGTTTAGTCAGTTTTCCGTATTTATAGTCAGGTACTTCTTTTACATTATTGTTGTTTTACTTTGTATCATTTCGTCCTTCTTCTTCTATTTTTTATCTTTCCCGCATTTTGCATTTGTTCGTTTCTTTTCTTTGCTTTATAAATAGCCTTCCAACTCTAAGACGAATTTTGTTTACACATTTTACAATACTTAAATCCGAATACATTTTCCTGGATTTATGCTGTTGAAATGTCCCTTTTGGCCTTTTTTCTCTTTCTTGGTTATCCTGGCTTGTTTTGATACCTTTTTGCTTTCAGTACTACGAAACACCTCCTCCGGCCGGGTACTTGCTTAGCATTTTCTCGTTACTTGAAAGATTAGAGACTTGTGACCGTTATAATGCGCTGCATACATAAAAGGTTGTACCGTATACAGTTCACTAAGTATGGGCTTTGTGTGACAGGATGATTGGGGAACATGAACTTTCCGGTAATATTCGTATCACTTTTATGTCTGTTACAAATTTTTCTATGTTAAAATTGCTAATTAGTATGACGTAGGTTAGTGTTTCGGGGTCAGAGCATGTGCTCTTCAGCACCCTGTTGAATGATACGTTTATCATCATATTGAAAAATACTAGAGTACAGACGTACCCACCGTAGTTATGTCCGACATGTCCGACCTCTTAGTATCTTCAAAATTTTCGAATACTTATATCAAGTACCAAACTTATATACCAAGTCACGTATATTTAACTTATAGATTTGTACGTTTAAAGAACTTTCCAGCCACTACATTCTACATCCTAAATGGCAATAATAAGTCGTTTTTCTTGACGTTCCGGGATTGCATGCTCAAACATTTTCAAGCCACGAAAGACTCTACTTTGGAAATAGCGAGATTTCTACGTTAAACGATTTTCAAGCCACTGAAAGATTTTTAACTTCAGTGGCAATTTAAATTTACTGTTGTTGTTATTATTATTATTATTATCATTTCTGTTGTTGTTGAGTTTTAAATTTGCATTCCCAAAAAGTCTAAAAAAAATGGGATTCTACACCTGAAATGTGTCTCTCTCCCTTCTCTCAAACGGACAATAATTACTTATGGACAAATGCGGTGACTGAGGTAGCATGTTTGCCAAATAAACTGGCAATTATCTTTACTGATGGACATATTTAAGGACAGGCAGGTATTAGATCATGTCACGCCCAGAAAATCATAAACGGTCGTATTGTCCAAATATTGGTTTTGGGTCTTAAAAGCGATATTTAGAACTGGGAGGGGTCCCATACCTTTACAAAGTGCCTTCACTTGCTAATGTGATTATCATTGTACACTGTGTAAATTGTAAAAAACAGAAAACCACCTTTTTGCACCATATAGACTAGAACACTCTCCAGCGTTGCTGAATTTAGAGGAGACCTGGCGTTTCCTAAATTCATTTTCACTCAGCAAGTTTCTAGATTTATTGGTTTCACTATAACATCGTAATACACTCTTTGTATCCAACTGATAAATCAACTCAATTTGATTCACTCTATTTTATATGTATAAAATAATGTAGCATATCTCCTGCTTCACACTTTCTATATTTGAAGCAGTCAACTTTTAAAAAAATCCAAAACAAATTATTAGAGCATGAAATGGAATGATTGAAACGAAATTAGTACGACACTAGCATGACACTAGTAATCAAAGTCCGTCTTTGCGAGGATGGATTCTAAAATACAAAACAACGTCCTGCACTTACCGGCACCACTTTCTATTAGGAGCTTCACAATGGCCAAGTGATTGTATCTCACTGCATAATGCAAGGCAGTCGTATTCTCTTGGTCTTTCTTGTTCAGCTTTTTCTTTTCCTTCCCGATCAGATCAATATGCTTTTTGACGATATCTATACGACCATCCCTTGCCGCCTACAGTACATCAAACAAAAGAGGAAAAAATCCTATCAAAATTTCTACAAAATAGTTCTGCGAATATAAAAAACCTGACTTACCTGTGCAACGTACTGAAGTGTAGACTATGGGGAAAAAGCTCTCATGATTGCTTCATCAGGTTTTTCACCGTTTTCTCTTCCGGTAACACATATTGGTGCACATTTTAATGGTGGCATATTATTCAATTGCAAGTAGAGGGTGGAATTCACTTGATTATTCAAAGTTTAAAAAGCATGTAATCGATTGGCTGTTTCACGAATAAGGTAAAAGAACAGACAGGAAAAGTAGCATCAACGGAAAAACCCTAACCTACACTGAAATTCCTTTAACCTACACAAAAAAGGTTTACTCTTCGAGTAGCGATATTAAACACATACGAGAGTTATTCTTCACAGTACTTAAAAGTTCTGTACCAATCGTTTTAAAGTATAGCTTTGTAACATGAAAATATATCTGTTTTCCTAGCTTGAAATGCAGTTTGCAGACAGAGTTGGAACAATATGACGAAGAACCGGTTGTAGAGAAGTAGAAGTAGAAGTAGTAGTAGTAGTAGTAGTAGTAGTAGTAGTAGTAGTAGTAGTAGTAGTAGTAAGAGGAGGAGGAGGAGGAGGAGGAGTGGTAGTAGTAGTGGTGGTAGTGGTAGTGGTGGTAGTGGTGGCAGTGGTAGTGGTCGCAGTAGTGTTAGTAGTAGAAGTAGTAGTAGTAGTAGTAGTAGTAGTAGTGATGATAGTGGTGGTAGTGGTAGTGGTGTTAGTGGTAGTGGTAGTGGTGGTAGTGGTAGTGGTGGCAGTGGTAGTAGTGGTGGTAGTGTTAGTAGTAGTAGTACTAGTAGTGGTAGTAGTGGTAGTTGTAGTGGTGGTAATGGTAGTGGTGGTGGTAGTAGTATTAGTAGTAGTAGTAGTAGTAGTAGGAGTAGGAGTAGGAGTAGTATTAGTGGTAGTAGTTGTGGTAGTGGTGGTAGTGGTAGTGGTGGTAGTGGTGGCAGTGGTAGTGGTGGCAGTGGTGGTGGTAGTGTTAGTAGTAGTAGTAGTAGTAGTAGTAGTAGTAGTAGTAGTAGTGGTAGTTGTAGCGGTGGTAGTGGTAGTGATGGTAGTGGTAGTGGTAGTGGTATAATAATAGTAGAAAAAGTAGTAGTAGAAGTAGACGTAGTAAAAACATAAAAGCAAAAGTAGAAGTTGAAGTAAAAGTGAAAGTAATAGTAGAAGTAGTTATATTAGTACCAGCTATTGAGCCTGCTTTGCATATTTGAAATCCTCTCAATGTGTTCACAGTCCCCTAGATACACTGTGGCTTTGCTGGGATCACACAATGAAGCTCTACGTCTTGGCCGCGTAGTTGGAAAGAAGAGTAACGTGCCTTTCGTAAGGAGACAATATCGTACCAATAGCAGCGCGTATCGAATTCACGACCTCTCAAACATGAACCCGTCCGGACCTAGAACCCACGCCTATCACGTCAAGAAGCCGATGACTCAACCACTAGACCACAATGATAGTAAAGTTGTTTTCGTTACTATGGTTTGCTATTGCTTAATATTGACTCCAGGTATACGCATATAGAAGAACATGTAGTAGAACATCCAATACTTGAACAACTTGTCAAAAACATTTCGTATTCCCTTTATGTTCCTGAGCCGCACTTCTCCCCTAATCCTTCTCCGAGTCTAAATAGTCTATAAAAAGCAAATCTATGAGACCCTGTGAAATGCAGTGAAACGTTCTGGATTGAAATGTTTTGTATCAGGGTTCCTCATGAAAGAAACTTTGCTTTGAAAGAAACAAACAATGGCTTTGCTTTTTACACATGTACTTATATGTAGACTCAATAAACACACATACATATGGTGTTGGCGGGGATCATACCCGGGGCCTATCGCACCGAAAACGCCGACACATCCACTCATCTAAAAATGACTTTTAATAGGAGGATGGTCAATAATTTTTTTTAAAAGTGAGCTATTCTTCCATGCCAAACTTGAAAAGTATTAATAATCAGCACAACTCTAACATCATACGTTTAGAAAACAAGGATATAAATGAGACAACTGGATGGAACTACAGGAATAAGAATAACTGCCCTGTAGGAGGTCGAAGTTAAACTAAGGGTATAGTTTATAATGCTCACTGAACTAAGACAGTATCAGGTAAGGAGAAGGTATATCTATCGACTCGTGTAGCACTGAATTTTAAGGAATGCTTCAGAAACTATAATAAGCACTTTAAAAATGTAAAACACAGGATTGAGATTTAGCTATCAAAATATACCTGAGACTTAAAAGCGAGTAACATGAAGCACAACATAATGTCGAGAATTATTAAACTGGCTAAGCCATATAAAAGTGGTAGGTATAAATGTAACTTGTGCATTACCCAAAAGTATACAAGTAAAACAGGTGACAAAAGTAACTTATTGAAGAAACAATCTGAGCTGGTCTCCAAGTGCAGGCACAGGATACATTCTTGTTCTCAATAAGTATATGAAAAATAGCACGACTAAGGGAATTCCGGTATTTTACTTTTCCTTTTTACAACTGCTTAGACGTATATGTACACATACATAAACAAGGACCAAGTGTACCTTACTTAAGAAGAACTCGATTGTTCTCAAGACTGATGGATGTCTGAAGAATTAGTAATCAGACAAAGACCACGCTTTAAACAGGACTGGAATAACGGATTTGCGCTGGCCAATACAATCTAGAAATACTTGTACCTTTGATTGGTACTGTCGGGAATTCATAAACCATTTCTAGCTATCCTTTGTTTGGTAAAGCCCAAATTGGCAACAAACTTTGTTTTAAGAATACTCTTGGTGTGTGACAACACTATTCTAATGATCAGCTGTTACTTTTTCATTGTGGCACAAGTGTCCAAGTATCAACATGCAACACTTTCTATGCGAAATCTTACTAAAGAATTAACAGTTTCCAAAGCGACCGGCACGCTAACTCCCTAAACAGCGACATAGCCTTCCATTATTCCAGACAAGTATAATCGGTATCGGCGTTGTAATTCGAATATGCAACTATTCCCCGATCTTCCACAGATGTTGCATGGGATTCAAGGGGGTACCTTATATGCTAAATTCAACTTTGCACAGCGCTGTCTTTCATTTCTCCTTCATATCTGCGACCACACGTCGCAGGAACCTCCATAATTAAGCGATATCTTGCTCATAAATAAATGGAAAAACGCATTCAATTCAAAGAAACTTGTTACTACATTTCCAAACTTGTGGTAGGTTAACGTACTTCCATCTGCGTGAGAGTAAACATCGATTTCCAATACTAGAACTGGGACCCAAGGTGTCCTGCTTCAAAATATCTCTAGGCAGCGTATGCCCCATTGATCGCCAATATCAGAATGACTTCTACGGAAAACCAGTTTTTGGCCTTCTTCACACTTCTAGTACTTCACATGCAAATGGTATGCACCGAGTAGCGGCGACTGTTGCAAGTAGCTCGCAGTCAACTAACTAAGCTTATACACCTGCCATAAAATCAACGAGACAACATAATGCGCCCTTAATAGAAACCAAGAAGTCGCAGAGCTAAGCTGCTAGTGTTTCGTATTTTTTCTATATATGTTTTCAGGTTACTGATATTTGTTTTGATTTAAAGCGATCATTTACTAAAAGAGCCAATCTTTAAATAGTACTATTTGGAAAAAACGCTCTTTTTTATTTGACGAAGACCAAGAAAAAATGATTGCCATGGCTAGGAAGGTTAATTTGGTAATTGACACAAATGCACCGATGGTCACGACTGTAAGTGCTAATGCCAAGCTCATGTCTATGCTTATCTTCATGGTGTTTCACCGGGATAGCGTTATAGATGGAAATCGTATAATTCAATACGTTCACTTCGAAATACTTTGTTTACAAGGCCAGTAACAAGACTACACTCACGGCCTGTGAGCTAACTATGTTTTATCATACACTTCACTCAACACAGAATTCAGTACTTGATACTATGGACCTATTTCTCTACCGAGCGTTGAACTGCCCCCTCATTAACATTATACTACCAGCTACGAAAAATTTACCGAGTAGGTTCGGAGGAATACGAATGTGGACAATGGCAAAAGATTTGCTCTGTGGTACAAGAAGGTAACGCACGAAACGCCGTTTTGTTAACATTTAATTTCTTAACCCTGCTTTGACCGGGTGAAGAGTTAGCAAGAAAGTTTTAAATACAGACTACTCGTACCTGCTAAAATTCATAAAAAATTAATTGATTTTCAGGTGTATCGGAATGTAAGTTTCTGAGTCTATTTTGAGTAGTATCAGTTTTCTTCCAGCTCACTTTGGTTCGGGAATCAACAGGAAAATAAAAAATTAAACACAACCGGTAATATTTTTTCGACGAAAGTTACTCAACAAGAAAGTTCTTCTTAAACTGACAGTAATGAAGTCATTAAAATGGCCTTCGAGTAACCTACACTGGCCTTAACAGGTTATCTTTCCTCCTCTCAAATCCAAACGAAGAAGACGATTCTGTAAACGACGTACTTCAAGGTGGCACCACCATTTGCAAAGTAAGGCAGTATCTACTTGGCTTGTTTATTACTGCCACGTCCATGAATTCCGTTCCGATAAATAAACAACAAAGATCTGCCATTTAGCGAATGCTTTTTTGTGAAATGATCAACGGTCGATATTAGACCGTCATGCTGAATTCGTTGGATATTAACTAAAAACTTCTTGGGTAACTAGTTTGTCATAGAAGACATTCAGTGTTCTAGACGAAGGAGTATCAGATGCGCGACATTTTAAATGTAAACCCGACTCACAGACACGGTCACAACCGGCTTTGAAGAAAACAACAACATTTTGTAGAAATTTCTAGCCATAGTTGCGGTGACAACTATGAGCAGAATGAACAGCGTAATTGTAGTTAGACACGGCTCAGTGGGATATGAGGTCCCATTTATCACGACATACCGAGCTCTAATGAAGAGTATTTCCATTCAAAATAACTACTAATTCACTTTTGTTACTAGAGCACTCATTAATGCCAAACTTCCAAAAATATTTCACACCCCTAATTTACATTATACTTTGCCTGGAATGATTGCATGGAAACAAGAAAATCCGATATATCCTTGTAGTAATCTAATAATTCGGTCTTATGGTGCACAACTCCAGTTTGTCAAGGGGGTGTAGGAAGGAGCACATTATAAACAACAAGAGCTTGTGTAAAAAAAAGTGCCTTAACCTCCTTCTTTGAAAAAATGTCATTGATATCAATTCAACAATATGACACGTATCTGTGACCCAAGTACGTCGAGAGACTGTATAGAAGAGGGTTGCACGTACTCATGCGCCAGGCAAAATGCTTTTTTAAGCTTGTAAGACACACGCATTGGAAGAATGTACTTGAGGAATAACAGCGCTAACTGGAAGATCACTACCATAATTCAAGGGCTGTCCTTCCAAGAATCGATTCACTGTTTACTTACAGTCCAATAGGAATTACTATGAATATCAGAAATGCGTTCACAAACATCTGTCCACTAGTATCATCAACGATCTCATCTGACCGTGCAATAAGCAGATTGTGCAGCTGTTCCTCAACAGAAAGAGACGGTGCATCTGCAAAATACTTCACATTTTCGTTACGCTGTCCTGGCAATAAAAACTTAACTTTTCGTACGTCCAACTTTAGTTAAGATGTATCTACACCTGGTCTGATAGCTCTTACTGTAAACCGTTTCTCTTGGAATCCGGTGACATATCTTGTCAACAGAATGGCGTATTTAATTGACAAAGCATGTCTCAGACACGATCAACTTTGGCGGCACATGTTAAACACCGTCTCAAATGTTAAATAACCTTGCACCCAGTTGTGATGTAAGCGGATTGCGTAACACAATCGTGCCCAATCTCCGCAATCGGGGGAAATTTAAAAGTACCTTGCCAGTTTTCGACTGGTGTAAGTAATCACTTTTTATCAAACTCCCTCGTAATCAATGAACAAGTCCACAACACAAACATGCAAAAAGGAAAATTCAACCGAAACGTGTCGGACGCGAATGCGCATAAATCGAAGTCAGTGGCATGCCCCCGACGTGTTTTTACGGTCGCTTGGTGGGGACGACAAAAATGAGCTGCCCGAGGAAACACTTTGTTTGGGTACTACGGACAATTTAACTGCATAAAATTCCTATTTATGTTATTTATGACATATGTTATTTATCCCATTCCAAGAAATCATGATTAGTAATGTAGTCGTAGTCATTCTCCATACATTATGAATTTCAATTTCCCTTCTATTAGAACCGTTGTATTTTCAGACCTTTTCAAATTTAATAAAGATACTAAATCAATTGAAAAAGTGTCACCAATCCTGACACATAACTGTACTCTGTACCTTGCATAAAGGACCTATTGATACATTAACATGTATTTACTTCATTTAATAGTCTTTCCTCCCTTGTCTCTAAATAGCTTGTAATAGCCATAATTGAAGTTTTGAAAGACAAAACCAACTGGATCAGTCCACGCCCCCCTTGGTAGCTGGAGACGTAGATTCTGACCGCGTTTACACGAGAGCGGATCCAAATGGATCCGTACCCAAACTGGTACGGATCGGCCTTGCGTTTGCACGAAAAGAGTGGATCCGATCCCACTTGAATCTGCTATCCGTGCTCGTTTTGAAACTGGTCTCGTTTGGCTCCGGTACCTGACAGGCCTCTAGAACGCTTCGGATCGGATCCAAATGGGCTCTCATCGAAATTGAGGTTACAAAATTTCCAGTATGAGGTATATTCCACATGGGCTCCAGTTACTTTGGCGCCCAATTTGATATGCAAAACATCTTAATCAAAACAAAACTAAATAAAACGTTTCTCTTCTAAAGTTAAATCAATTATGGCAATCAATCAGACAAAGGGAAGACCAGTGTTCAACAGGACGGATGAGGAGACTGTTAAAGTAGTATCAGATTACAAATCAAACAACTTGAGCAGGTCTACTCTTTCCGCCAAATTTTAAAAACTATTTTCTAAGCATGCGCT
Organism: Carybdea cf. marsupialis auct. non (Linnaeus, 1758); assembly: GCA_010016065.2. NCBI lineage: Eukaryota > Metazoa > Cnidaria > Cubozoa > Carybdeida > Carybdeidae > Carybdea > Carybdea cf. marsupialis auct. non (Linnaeus, 1758). The sequence goes on from JAAAKL020000138.1 coordinate 58,162, forward strand.
TTCAAGCGGATCTAAATGGATCCGATCTCGTATAAACGGGGTCTCTATCTACATCTGCCTTTGGGTGATGCATGGCATGCTTTGTTACTAAGTTTCGAATATTGACTAATATTCTGCTAACACCAGTAACACAACACTAGACCATTCCGCAGCTGTATGTTACGAAAGGGATCGCAATATTGTTGATTCAATTTTGTTTCAAGGATCAACCTTACTCTCGTTATTCCACAGCAGTGTTTGAATTCCTCGTCTTCATTAACAGCCAAATATCTGTATACATCATCTTGATTCGAACTCCTTATATTTCGTTTTCCTATGTCATTCAAGTTCTTCACTTTCATGAAGTTTCTTCTTTTGAATGCAGTCTTCGAACATTATCTCGTCCTTTTTGCTGGTTTAATACGCCACTTGAAATATACCCCTTTGGAACATACCACATTGAATATACCCTATGAAATATACCACTTGAAATATACCCCTGTGGAACATACCACTTTGAATATACACTTAAAAATATA